>JAVJIF010014588.1:0-82853 GCA_038442645.1 Agave tequilana | reverse complement strand
CTTACCTTGTACGAAGGATAGACACGACCATTCTCGGAGGAAGACCGAGAGTTCATCCGTGTCCAAGATTCGACAAGCTTGTACAAAAGGTAGTTGAAAAGGTGATGATGTCCATCATGGCAGACTCAGCCATCGCCCATGATGCATCCAACTCTCCTTTCTCCGAGGGCATACTGATTATGAATTTCTCAAGAAGTTCATGATTCCGATCTTTGATTGCTACTCCGATCAGAGCGTTCTGGTCCAGTACCTCCATCAGCATCAGGACAAGATAGTGATCCATTCTAGAAATGACTCCATCTTGTACGGATCTTCTCCTCCAGCTTGAAGGGAGTGCCTTTGACTGGTTCTACTTCCTTCCGCCGTGCTCAATACACAACTTCGAGGGTACAAGTTGTTCCTCACTCATACTCTTCTCGTCAAGAGTTCAAGTAGAACAACCATCATCCCCTCTCCGTCAAGATAAGGCCCACCGACTGCCTCAAGACATAATGGCTACTTTCAAAACCAGCTAGCAAAGCACACACTACAACGAGATGCATCTGCTATCGCATTCATCAGTGGACTACAGGTCACCCAACCGCTGTACAAGCATCTTGAAGTACAATGTCACAAGTTAGAGCGAGATCCTGCACCGAGTCCAACCGTACATCTAGAGCACCAAGGAGAGACGCGGAAAACTCGGGCCAAACTGGGAGCGTCCATACATTGTGGTAGCCAGAGGAGGCAATAGCTCATACCTTTTGGCTGATCAAGACGGTAAGACACTCGGGAAGCAATAGAATTCCTTTCATTTGAAGCGATATTATGTGTAACACTCACTTATATTCAATGAAAAAGTTCACTTTGTGTTCCATCTTTCTCAACTTTCGAGTGCCTCACACCCTACACCGGGCCCTCGCCCTGATGGTGTCCTCGAGTGTCTGAGCAGCTTATAGCGGGCCCTCGCCCTTACGACTCCTCTTTGGAGAGTCTCCTGGAAGACGGAGGGCTCGCCCAACAGTCTATAATGGAAGTCCTCCTGAAAGCAAGGTTCTAAATATCGATATCGGGATCGTATCGGATGGGCGTTTCATATCGGATATCGAATATCGGGGAGATATCGGGGATACGCGTGCATATCTGACATTCATATCAGACACTATATATAATGAAATATTGATAACTAAAAGTTAGTTTAGAGTCATAGATATTCATCTACCTAGTATATAATGTACATGCTTGTAAAAAACAGTAAAAATAATGTACATTTGCAAGCAGTTGTGCAATAAATAAGTTTTTCATATCGGGCGATATATCGAGCGATTTATCGGCCATATCGAGCGATTTATCGGCCGATATTTCAAAAATCGGCTGTTTTTTTGCTGTAAACTATATAACGAACGATTTTCCCATATCGTATCGACAGCAAGAAAAAAAGGAGATATCGGACGATATCTCGGCCGACTCGGCCGATATTTAAAACAGGGCCTGAAAGACGAAGGCTCGCCCAATGGCCTATAGCGGGTTCTTATCCTGATGGTCAAGCTTATGAGGACTCTCTTGAAACGGAAGTCCTCCTTACGGCTCTTATAGCCTATATCAGACCCTCGTCCTGATGGCTACTGAGAAAAGCCTATAGCAGGGCCCTCGCCCTGATGGCTATCCCTTCTCGGGGAGTCTCTTAAAAGACGGAGGCTCATCCATGACCTATCAGGTTCTCACTCTAATGGCCAAGCTTACACGGACTCTCCTGAAAAACAAAAGTCCTCCCTATAGCTTTTATAGCCTATATCGGGCCCCTCGCCCTGACGACTACTCGGAGAACACCTATAGTGGGCCCTTGCCCTGGAAGTTATCCCTTCTTGAAGAGTCTCCTGAAAGACGAAGGCTCGCCCAATGGCCTATAGCGGGTTCTCACCTTGACGGTAAAGCCTACACAGAGACTCTCCTGAAAGACGGAAGTCCTTACGATTCTTATAGTCTATATCGGACCCTTACACTGACGGCTACTCGAGGACATCCTATAGCGGGACGTCGCACTGACGACTATCCCTTTTCGAGGAGTCTGCTGAAAGATAGAGGCTCACCCAACACCTATAATGGGTTCTCCCCCTGACGACCAGCCTACACAAACTCTCCTAAAACGAAAATCCTCTTTACGGCTCTTATACCCTTTATCGAGCCCTCTCCCTGACGGCTACTCGAGAACAGTCTATGACGGGCTCTCGTCCTGACGTTTACCCCTTCTCAGGGACTCCTCTGAAAAGAGAGGCTCACCCAGCAGTTTATAGCGGTTTTTCACCGTGACGGCCTAGCCTACAGAGATTCTTCTGAAAGATGGAAGTCCTCCCTGCAGCTCTTATAGCCTATATCGGGCTCTCGCCCTAACGACTACTTGGAGAACAGCCTATAGCGGCCCTCGCCCTGACGACTACCTTTTCTTAGGAGTTTCCTGAACGACGGAGGCTCGCTAACGATGTATAGCGAGTTCTCACCCTGACAACCAGCCTACGCGGAGACTCTTGAAAGACGAAATTTTTTTCAACAACTCTTATAGCCTATATCGGGCCCTCCCCCTGATAGCTATTCGGGAACAGCCTATAGCGGGCCCTCGCCCTGACGACTACCCTTTCTTGAGGAGTTTCCTGAAAGACAGAGGCTCGCCAAATGGCATATGCGGGTTCTCACCCTAACGGCCAAGCCTACGCGCGAGACTCCTGAAAAACGAAAGTCCTCCCTACACTTTTATAGCCTGTGTCGGATCTCGCCTTGACGGCTACTCGGGAAATACCATTGCGGCCCTTGCGGGTCCTCGCTCTGACGACTATCCCTTCTCTGGAGTCCCCTGAAAGACGGAGGCTTGCCCAACGGCCGATATCGGGTTCTCACTCTGACGACCAAGCCTACGTCCCTCCAGAGAAGTCTCCCTATTGTTCTTATAGCCTATATCGAGCCCTCGCCCTGATGGCTACTCGAGGAACAGCCTATAGCGGGCCCTTATCCTGACGGCTAACCCCTTCTCGGGGAGTCTTATGAAAGATGGAGGCTCGCCCAACGATCTATAGCGGTTCTCACCCTCACGGTGAAGCCTATGCGGAGACTCTCTTGATATACGGAAGTCTTCCCTATGGCTCTTATAGCCTATATCGGGTTCTCGCCTTGATGGCTACTCGGGACTAGCCTATAGCGGGCCCTCGCCCTGACGGCTACTCCTTCTCGGAGAGTCCCCTGAAGACGGAGGCTTGCACACAAATGACCTATAGCAGGTTCTCACCTTCATGGCCAAGCCTACGCGGACACTCCTGAACGAAAGAAGTCCTCCCTACAGCTCTTATAGCCTATATCGGGCCCTCGCCCTGATGGCTACTCGGGGACTAGCCTATAGCGGGCCCTCGCCGCCCTGACAGCTACTACTTCTCGGGAGTCCCCTGAAAGACAGAGGCTCGCACAACGGCCTATAGCAGGTTCTCACCCTGACGGCCAAGCCTATGCGGACACTCCTGAACGAAAGAAGTCTCTCTACGGCTCTTGTAGCCTATATCAGCCCTCCCCTTGACGCTACTCGAGGAACAACGTATAGTGGGCCCTTGCCCTGATGGCTACCCCTTCTTGAAGTGTCTCTTGAAAGATGGAGGCTCGCCCAACGGCCTATACGAGTTCTCACCCTGACGGCCAAGTCTACACGAAAATTCTTTTAAAAAAACGAATCCCTCACTACGTTTCCAACTGCCTATATCATGGCCCTCACCCTGACGCTACCCTTACTCGGAGATTCTCTCGCAAAGTGGAAGTTTTTTCGTCAGCCCTCGACTATGGTCAAGCGACTCCAACAACCGTCACACGTCCTAATCTTCACTATTTAGGGCCTACACACATCAGACGAGCAAGTCACACTAACATCAGAAGGGCAAAAGTCATACACAGATTCGAACATGATCGACCCATTGCTATGGATCAAACATATCCATGAAAATAGACTCGGGCAAACATAACGTGTTATTACAATCTGGGGAAACAAAAAAGCGTAAATGGATACAAATGCCAAAATAATACCTCCTACTCGGGCCATCACCCCTCAGATATATCGGTCCAGAGGCTGAAGCTTGTTCACTTCCAAAGAGCAACTCTTGGTTCTCTTCGAGCAACTCGCGGTAGAGACTATCTTTTTGACATACCTTTTCTTGGAGTCTCTCTATTTCGAACTCGTTCCGCTCCGAACCCAGCTCCAGCTCTCGGACCCGTACTTTCAGCGTATGAGTTGCCTCCTTATCCTGAATCGACAACGACTGAAGAATGGCAATTTCCAATTCCTAGTAGAGATCACCTAGGGGCTTTTCATTGCTTTCTTCAACTGGTTTTGTTCCGTCGTTGCCATGGTTGAAAGATAGGTTGCGGTTCATCTCCGCGACTGAATTCCTCACTTCACCGGAGCCCAGCGCCTAGCGACCTAGTCATCTCCGCGACTGAAGTTCTCAGTTCACTCGGAGTCCAACGCTAAGCGGTCCAGTTCATCTCCGCGGCTGAAGTCCTCACTTCACTCGAGTCCAGCACCTAGCGGCCTAGTTCTCTCCGCGAATGAAGTCCTCACTTCACTCAGAGTCCAACGCCTAGCGGTCCAGTTCATCTCCGCAATTGAAGTCACTTCGCCTGGAGTCCAGCGTCGTCTATCGGCCTATATCGTCTCCGCGCCCGAGTCCAGCCTCTAACCCGGCTCAGATCGTCTCCGCGACTGAAGTCCTCACTTCACCCGGAGTCTAGCACCTAGCGGCCTAGTTAGCCTCCGCGACTAAAGTCCTCACTTCACTCGGAGTCCAACACCTAACGACCTAATTCATCTTCGCATTGAAGTCCTTCACTTCATTCAGAGTCGTCCATCTCCGTGATTGAAGTCCTCACTTCACTCGGAGAACAATGTTTGCACGCTTAGAGATGAGACACCATCTGGAGATGATATCGCAGACATCACATTCTGCCAATCGGAAGTCACGCCTCTGAAGGGTATGAACATTTCACATGCAAATCAGGCGAGATCTAGACAACTCAGTCATTTCTATTTCAAAATACATGCAAGTGCATTTTTATTAAATTCATTTTGTCATTATATCTAGCAAGTAGAATATATGAAATTTTTTACATCTCTGTGTTTACTTCTTGAAAAATACAGAAGATCCGAGAAGCTGTCCTGCCACCACTTACAGACTCCCGATGCAGGAACAACAAAAGACTTGTTCATTAGAAGAGATCTTTCGGGGGCAGTCTTCATCCTTGCAGTGGTCCCTGAAGCAGGTGGTGTACCTCTTCAGTAGCTTCCCGCTCCTCTAAGGAAGCCACACTAACACTACACGCTACGACGATCCCCAAAAAGTCGTCCAGAAGCGAGGCAATGACTTCCGACCGGATAAACTCTGACAGAATACACCGAAGGAGAAAATATTTCTCCATTGTGGTGTCCTGAGAAAGAGGATCAAGCTCTGGGGTGAAAGGTGACTCCCTACATACCTGATCAACGTGCTTCACCTCTTTCTTATACGTCCTATATGGAGGAGGGTCAGATTTTTTAGAACGATCCACCTCATAAAAAATAGGCGACTTGAAACCAGATCATCTACTCCAATTGAAGTGGGCCACCAAGCTATCACTCCCCGCGGCGGAGCACCGTCACGATGATTAATGTATTATGACAGGCTTATCACGATGGCTGACATGTCATGACAGGCAGACTCCCGAGCAGCGGGAGCCCGACTATCATTCTCTCCACCTTTTTTTTCTCCATCAACTGAAGAGGAGAGAAGGATTCACGGCGGCTCAGTAGAGACGACATAGGAGGAATCCAGAAACAAATCTTTTTTGAGGAGATACTAGATGTTACTTCTACACGAGGATTCTGCTTTTTAATAGGTGGAAGAGCCAAACTAATTCCAATTTGAACTTTTGATCCCTGAAAAATCGGCTTACATTTCGAAATTTTCAGTCAACCAAGAGGCATGATATCACTGCTGCTCCCCCACAACCTCTGTCATCATGGCACTAGCATTCGAAGGACGCCAATTACCAATCTCAAGAAGCCTGGTCAGCCGGCACACCAGCTGCAGCCAGCAACACAATTTTTACATCATCCAAAAGATCTGCATCAATCAACATATCTTCATTTGCATAAACTTTCAAAAAAACTCAGAGGTACTTAAAGGCTCCTACCAACTTCACTATTTCGATTTCCCTCCCACGACTTTTGACAATCGAAAGAGCAGGGGGCATTTGTTGTAGTCAGATTTTGACCCTCGTCAGATCTTGACACATGTCGCACCGCATCAGGAGCGTCTCAAGCGAACAACAAACTCGACACACTGGTTAGCCCATCACGTCTCCGAGGAGAAAGCCTCTGGTCCTCTCCGAGTCCACACTCGACCCGAGGTCCCTCTCCGACATCCTTAACTGTCAGTTTCCTCTCCGAGTCCGCACTTGACCTGAGGTCCCTCTCTGACCCCCACAACAAAGGCTCTTCGTAAAGACTCGTCTCTGTGCTGGATACGACTTAATGGCAGGGTTCCCCGATTTCACGAAGTCTGTTACGTAGTTAGATTATTCTCACATTTTAAATGTGTCAACACCCCTATTTCTATGGAGGCGATTATAAATAGTGGAGGATATCTCTGCATATCAATCCCAGCAATCAGGCGTAGTAGTCTGTTCAGTTATGAGAAAAGCGCAATGTGCGAATCATGAAATTATGGAGATCTGGAATATCCGCGCCATCAATCACAACTCCACATGATATTATGCACCTGGAGGTCCATTGAGAAAGATGAATCGAATCCTAGGAAATTAAGTCTGTAATAAAGGCTGACACCTCCTTGTAATCTCTCTTATTTAGAGGAATCTCTTTCTCCTTTCACCATGGTTTTTCCCCTCTCTGCGGAATTTCCACGTAAACTCTGGTGTTTTGCATTGTTCTACTTTCTTTCTTACAAATTGATGTGGATAATTCCCCTGAGGAATTACCTCTACACTTATGCAAATTCCTATTTCTTTTTCCAACCTAGTTTCCTTTTTTAATTGGATTGAAGGTGATCGTGATCCCCCAGTATATTGCATCAGTGCCTGATATAAAGTTGTGCCCCGCAAGTTACTAAAGTCACAGCTAAGGGATTTATATGCAGCTTTACTCCAAAGCAATTTCAAGAAGTCTGCAAGTGGTAAGCAGACAATGGACACTGGTCTAGGGATCTTTTGCTGTTCTGAAAATATCTACAATCTTCAGTGAGGAAATGAGAATTCCAAGGTGAAGTTAAGACCAACTGACAAGTCATGCTATTTCCATTGCACTAAGGAAGTTATTAGTTAGGAAAACCTTAGCATTCAGGATACCATACGCGCAGATTCAGAATGGTTACATTTGCAAAAGCGCTGCAAATTAACATATCTTCATTGTGTTTGTGATGGATAATAATTGTTTAACATAATTAGTTTAATAGTAGCTACCACACCACAACCACCACCACAACAAAAGATAAACCAACCCAAGAGAATAAAAAAAGGGGAAAAAGTTATTCTAGACTTGTCCTTATAAAAACACCTTTTCACCAATATATTTCCAGACTTTAATAGAGGAAAACTACTGAACTTTAAGTAACATTTACAAATAATTAATAATTTCTCGAACTCATCATTGTAGATTTACAGTTTAATTGAATGACACAAAACAATTATAACCGTGTAATTATTATATTTCTCCTAGTAAATTATTCCGTGACATTATTACCATCCTCATTAGAGCCTTTTCCCCATCAAAATATGATCATGTATCAACAGCATCTCATGGAATGGGATCGACTATGTATCAAATGGGACCTGACACAATATGGACGCGTGACATGACAATTCCTTAAAATCAAGACATAGGGACAAGAGAACGGACCATATGTTACATCTATTTGTCCAAGTACATGTATGTATTTGCATAAATAATAGAGAATGCATGAATATATCTATACACAGACATGCATAGAGCGGAAATGTCCCCACACACATCTCTAATAATACAACCGATAATGTTTATGTACTAAAGTATCACACTTCTCTAATAAAACAATAGTATATCGTAAACTTATTTTAGTTTTAACATTTGCCTTTTTTTTGGGACTAGATTAGGCCTTTGATATAAAATGTTTCAACATGTAGTGATAAACATGTTGGAGATATGTAGAACATGCAAATAAGAACTATCCAATAAGTTTCAAACTTAAAACTATATTAGAAAATTGAGGACATGCTTGACAAGTCCAAGGATTATCCGAGAAGTGTTGGTGTCTAGCTTGTGCTCCACATGAGACGGCTTCATGATAATAGGGAATATAATAAGAGGATTGACTGTACTGTCCGCCTCAAGTCTAGCTTGTACCCATTCTAGCAAAAGGTATAGTAACCGTACCTGTGAACCAGGGCCCCACATAGTTTGTGCATTGAAGTTAACAGGTGTTGTTAGGTGTCACAATTGTATAAATGGATGGCTTGTAACATGCACATCAAGTCAGCATTGTTGAATTGTTGCAAGTTGAATGAGATTTGAGCCTCTTAAGATCATTCTGTAACAGTCCAGAAAATTCCACAAGGACTGGAAATCATAGCTGCTGCAGAAGTAATGACAATTAAGACCATAGGTGTGGGTATACTCAAATAAAGGGGAGCACATGAAAATGCCATCTGTTATCATAGTTGCTGCATGAATCAAGTCAAGTCATGAAAAACATGCCGATGTCCACCCCCCCCCCCCCCCCCCCCCGCGAACCCACCCACCCACGCGCGCGCGCGCGAATCAAATCAAGTCATGAAACACCCACACACACACCCCACCCGAGAGAGAGAGAGAGAAGAGAGAGAGAGAGAGAGAAGAGAGAGAGAAGAGAGAGAGAGCAATGCTATATGTGAAGAATGGTTCTTGAAGTAAACTAGTTTAACCTGTTCACCTTGAGGTGTCCTTTCTTTGTATGGTTATCTGCAATTACTGTTCTCTGTTCTTAAGCTGCTGATCCCTGCCCACAATAGAAAGTCAATGTTGTTACTCAGCTGCTTCAAAATTGTATTGCCCAGTTGGGGAGCTTGACAGCGAATACAGAAAAGGTTAGGAGTTAGGACGGGCCATCCAACTTGAGGATTTCATCAACTTAATTACCTCAGTCATAAAATAATGTGAATGGTGGTGTGCACACAGGCCATCACTCATTGGATCTTGTAAATTTTGCCTGAAATTGTATGTGTTTTCTCATCAATTAAGGCTAATAGCTTGAACTGAGTCAATGCAGATTCTCCCTGTCAATATCAAGAGCCTTGCTGGTAGTGTGGCACCCTTGCTAATTGGTTGATGTCCTGGGCAATCACGATGACTGCGAATTTACTTTTAAGCTGGAGCAGCGGAGGTACTCTCTCTCTCTCTCTCTCTCTCTCTCACACACACACACACACACACACACACACAACAAGTATGTGCGCAGGCACACCACCATCTTGCATTTATTATGCTGGCTTAGCATCACACAGGAATTTTTACCATTTCTACATTATCTTCGTTAATTATAATTGCTTGCCTTTGAACAGGGACTTTTACCATTTATACGCTTGTCAGTGCTTTTACCCTTGTATTTGTGATCTTATGGGTTCCTGAGACTAAGGGAAGAACTCTTGAGGAAATACAATGGTCGTTCCGATGAGTAGTGCAGCAAAGTCGTCGTGGTCTCTAGAATGTCATTATCTCAGATGGATGGCTCAGATGGATGGCTACTTGTTGTATTTACAAATGGCGGTTCAAGTTTAAAATCATGTTTAGCTCTGCTGCTGCTGCTAAAACTGGTTAGCATCAAATTCCATCCATAATGGTCTGTATCTCTCCTGGGACCTCCTTGTAATTTTTATTCGTGATATCCCCCTGAAATTGATTCAATCAGTATGACAATCTGGCTTGCACTGGAACTGTAAGGTTTTGAATAAGTAAATGTTTTCTTTATAACGTTATTCTTTACAAATCCTAGTGAGAATTGAAGATTTGAATAGTTGGCTTTCGAGAGGCCAGATGATTCATTTGCTTCTAAAATTTGTTCTCGTCATTATTGATTTTGTTTACTAGAATGCGAACAGATTGGCTACTGTTATGGCCAGAACCATCAAGAAAACTCTGGGTGTTATTGATTTTGTTCAGGAATGACATTGAATACATTGAATTTCAGGACCATGGATCAAGAACTTGACAATCAACAAGCAGATGAATTTATGTTTCAATGTGCCCCCCGAGTTGCCTGCAAAAATCGAATGTATCTCAGCTGTGAAATTTTTGTATCGAGGGGAGGAGAGTTAGAAATTTTCTTTTCATTCAAGCTACATTCATCTCGTCCCATTTATCACAACAAAATGTTTTCTGTACCAATCAAAGTCATCTCCCATTGCTTTATTTCCTGTCAAAACGTGGATCTATGCAACATATCATGAGTGCAGTGTTGAGTAAAACTGCTCCACAACGTCATTTGCATGCTCAAACGGAAATATAATGTCATTTTCGGCCCACAGCAGAAGTATCCTCTGCAATCACAGCATCATGCTCAGAGTTGCAGGTTCTGTTCAACAATCACATTATGATCCCATGACTGTGTTTACCTGAGTGAAGGAAGGTTGTTTGCCGGTGTCGGTGTCGGTATCGCCAATCATCAGTATCCCCTCCAACAGCTCTTCCCTCTCCTTCCTGTTGTTAAACATCACCTGCAGATCACCACCACATCAACACAACCCCCTAACACCAATTCTTTCCGTGCCTAGACATTTATTTTCATAATCAACCCAAAAAAAACCGCAGTAGAGGAAATCTGGGATCCTTAGCTTCTTGTGAGAACCAACAGAGAAGAAGGTCTTGAGCTCATTTGCCGTGTTTGGGAGGAGGAAGATGATGAACGAAGAACCCCCCAATCTGGCAGTGCTGGCGGCGGAACCAGTCATGTCCACGACAGAGCTAGAGACAAGAAGAGAGTGCACCAGGTCTGGCCTCAACTCGGCCATCTTGAATGCGACTTAGATTACGGGGTTGGGACCAAGATAAGGAATATATATATATTTCTCATCTAACCAAGATGGAAATTTTGGGCAGAAGTGACTGACATGGGCTAATTTCAACTATACATTTAAGATTCTATGTTCAAAATATTAAGACTTGAGCATCTAATATTAAATCAGAGCTTATTTTCAGGCTATATATCTTCTTGTTCTATTAAAATCAACAGGAAAAAAAAAAATCTTTTTGTTCTATTAAATCCAGAAGAAAACATCTCATTATTTTCCTAGATACTAAAGGTTTCTATCAAATTAAAGTGCTGGAGATTTTTTTACCACACGGTATATTCTCGACTAAACCCAATAAAATAAAGAGATTTTCTATCAAGGTAGTTATAATACAAGATTGTTTACTTCTAGATTCAATACAAAGGTGGTCTCTTTTGACTTCAATCGAGTATAAAGATCTACACTCAAACTTTAAAGCACGAAGAGGTTAATATTCCCAACAAAAGACTCGATCTTCATTAAAGAACAGGAGTTTTTGAACTTGGTGACTTGTATAATTATAACGGATTATTTTCAGTTGTATATGATTTTTTAAGGGAGTTTTTTTCTAATGGGTTTGAGAGGATTTTTTTCCTTCTCAAAGTTATTCTTTGTGAGTAGTAAAATTTAATTACGTGAGTAATTAAATATTGTAATTGCAGAAATATTGGACATATAGCCATTTGATTAATTTGATTTCTAGTACTTAGGACTGCAGAATAATGTAACGTGCTATGGTTTTTGTCCATTGTAGTTGAAGACTGCAGGGAAAGTTACAACAGAGATCTCTTTGCGCAACAAGTTCGTGTTGGTTCACTTAACACTCAGAAAGCAAAATAAACTCACTTAATTGCTTTGTGATTATGATGTTATTTATTTATTCATGTTTTTGGTTTGATGAGCAGAAAACCACCTACCCACTTAGTTTGACTCTTAATTCTCCAGAAAATGAACCATCATTAGATTGTAAAAAATAAATAAAAAAAAATAGTTCTGACAAATTTTCATTTATCTTTAGCTGATGAGAATTCACAATCTACAGACTCTGATTATAACAAAACTCCAAATCAAGTCTCTTTAAAAATTTCAACTGTGATACAGTCGTCAAGGCTAGCTGTTGCATTTGGGAAGTAACTACAGAGCTTTTCAGAAACAAATTTGTTTACAAATTATTCTTCTTCGTAGCAAATAATAAATGTAACAGCAATAAGAACTCTCAAAGAAGAGGAAGAAGAAGAAAACAATAACAAAGTAGTAGTAGCACGAATGAGGTTATGTAAATATTTGGAGTGAGATAAAATTTTGCATTTTCGATCATTGATTGGTATTGTCTTCTGAATTGACGAGAGCGAGAAAATCCTTGAGGCAGCGGTTGTAGACGCAGGGGCGCTCCAGCTGAACAAGGTGGCCGGCCTTTTTTATTCCTCGCAGTGTGGCTTTCTCTCCGAGTTGCCTGCATTCCCATTGAAAAGTTTGTTCATACTGGATCTCTCTCTCTCTCTCGGAATTTTTTTTCAATTTGAGAATGCAAAAGAGTTTTATTAAATTTAGGTGGTCTAATTTGAACTTACGCCAACATGTTCTGCGCCAGTTCAAAGTTGAATATATTGTCATTTTCACCCCATAACAACAGTACCCTCTGCAAAAAAAATTTAATCAACTCACAAATAAAAAAAAAACAGCTCATGAGGAAAAGACAGATAAAAACTATATATATATATATATATGAAAATTTTCAAATGAGAAACTTTCTCATAATAAGTTTCGTGAGAAAACCATATAAGAGAGATTTTATGGATGATCCGAACCGTTCATCATGACCTACATACTCTACTTAGAGTAGCAATAAAAAATCACGCGATTCTAACTTTTTTTTTTACCGATGCATCAAGTGACATCTTTATTCTACGGTGAATATAACATATGTTTTGTAACCACTTGTTGTAGGGGTAAAAAAGTTCGGACTCTCGTGATTTTTAATTGATAGTCTAAATAAAATATATAAATCAAGATGAACGGCTCGGATCATTCACATAAAAGCTCCTATATAGTTTTCTCCCCGATCTTCGTATGAGAAAGTAAGTTTCTCACACGAAGACTACTCTCTCCCTCTCTCCCCCTATAATATATATATATATATATATATATATATAACATTTTCATATGTAGTCATGTTGGATTGATAGACCCCAGCTCAGCTTAATGTGTTGTGGGGTCTGTCAAATGCAAAATAAATGAGGTCCTAATCTCAAGCCAAATGTGGACTACACTCCCCTCACAACATAGGAAAGTGTCACATCATGATTTGATGCAATCAGTTCGAAATTGGCAACTAGATCTATAGCATTGACTTTCCTTATTCGGAATTGTCTGCGCAATATCGGCTATTTTTTTTTGTTAGTTTTTGTCAAACAGTCTTAAAAAAATAGCTAAAAGATGACGATGCATGTAAAGTCATCTTTAAATCAATGTAAGAAGCTTACTCCCCAAAAGGAAGTGTCGAGCCTCATTGAAAAGTTTCTTACTCTTGTTACAACGTTTCTATAATTTTTAAGGATATTGTTAATGTTTTCTGTGTCTGTACCTGGTGCAAGTTGGGAACATTGGCATCTTTATTGCTGATCACCAACCCTCCAGCAGCTCAGCCCTCTCCTTCCTGTTGTTGAACATAGCCTGCAGTCAATCAATTAATCAGAATTAATCAGCATAATTAATCATGATTTAATTAAAATCTTCCTCCGATCGACCTACTACCTTGAGGTAGTCTCTGTGCAGAAACTCCGGGAACCAAAGCTTTCTGTAGGTGGCAACCGAGAGCAGAGCCTTGAGGCCCTTCACCGACTCCGGCAGCAGCAGCTCGGTCGACGACGAGAACCCCAGCCTCCCGAGAGTGACGTCACTGATCGAATCGGTCATGGCAATAACCGAGCCAGACACAACCAGGGACTTGACCAGGTCGGGTCGAGCCTCGGCCATCTTGAACGCGACCATCCCACCGTAACTGAACCCGACCACAGTGCACTCCTCGACACCAAGCTTGTCCAGTGCGCGTGCCAGGCACTCGGCCTGGAAGTTGGGCGATCTGTCTCCGACGTCGGTGATGGACCCCCCGAAGAAGAGCAAGTCTGGGATGTAGACGGAGTACTTGGATGTCAGTGCGCCGACTTGGAACTGCCACGTCACTATCCCTTCCGCAGCGAAACCGTGGACTAGGACTACTGCTGGCTTCTTCTTCTTCTTCTCCGGTTTCTTCTTCGCCTGCTCTTTTGGTACCCAGAAGCTGAGGGTGGTGCCGGGGTCGAGCTCCACCGTCTGCTGGCGGAGCCCGGCCATCTTCACTAGCCTGTTGAGGAGTGGCCTCTGTGCTTCCACCCAGTTCACCATCTCCCTAGTTTGCAGGCTTGTTTCGAGTGTGATTAATAATAATAGTAGGAGTTTTTGAGTTGTGAGGTGATGGATATATAGGAAGAATTAGTTGAGGGTGGATGAGAAGCGCACAGAGAAGAAGGATTGAATGGAATTAGATGGAAGTTGTTGGTTGATGCTTAAAAAACTTTGAGAGAGAGGAGAGATGGAATAATTTTTATTAACGCGTTTATTTGGTTGATGGGGTTAGATATAAACGTGGTGTTTGATCAACTAATCTTGCCTACTCGAACCAAACCCCGGTCCAATTTCGTGGGCTGCTTAGCCTTTGCGTGCAGGAGATTCTTTATTTTTTGATAGGAATTTGAGCTCATGCAATTGTGATCACATTCATAGGATTTGAGCATTCTTTGTTCGATTTTGTTTCTAAATTTGTTTTTTCCCTCTGATGATGATAACTTGGTGACAACATGGTAGGTTGAGAGATGTGCTACAGGTACAATAATTAAAGAACATAGTAGAGTTGGTAGAGTGATGGAATGCGATGGGGACCCGTGAGTTTGAGTAAGTGTACTGGCATTGACTGAAATGGGCCAGACTTCGGGTGTGGCATGTAAGGGGCTGTTTGTTTGCCCTAAAGTTGGCTAAAAAATCTCAATTTCGCTACTGTTTAGTGGACCCTGTGAGTTTTCTCTCTCAAATTTTTATTTATTTGCTGCGAAACGAAAACTCAAAAAAGTAGCTGTCACATCAACATTTAGCACTATCAGTTTTCCGCCCAAAGGGTAGAGAAACGTGTCGAATTCTGACAGACATGAGTTAAAAATTATTTTGCTGTATTTTTTTGTTAGGGTTACTCGCTCTCTCCCGCCGCTTCAACTCTCTCTCCCCCCCTCCCTCCCCCGCCATTGTTCTTTCCTCTCCCGCTGCCTTCCCTACCCTCTCGCTCTCTCTTGTCGCTGATCTCATCATCGTGATCACAACTTCCTCTGTTCCTCTCCCCCTCTCATAACCCCGATCTCTCTGTTAGGGTTACTCGATCTTTCCCGCCGCTAATCTCTCCTCTCCCGCCGATTGACCTCCCATCTCGCTCTCTCCCGTCAATGATTTCCCTTCTCCCGCCGCGAGATCATCCCTCTCCCTCCCTCATACCCTGATCTCCTCGCCGTGATCTCCTTCTCTCCCACCGCCCGATCTCATCGCCATGATCTCCCTCCCTCACATCTCGATCTCTCTCTGTTACAGTTACTTTCTCTCTCCCGCCACCTCAACTTCCCTCTTTCTCTTCCCCATCGCAGATCTCTCCTCTCCTGTCGATTCACATCCCCTCTTGCTTTCCCCCTTCGGTCATTTCCTTTCTCTCGCTACTAGACCGTCCCTCTGTCTCACACCCCCGATCTCCTCGTCGTGATCTCCTTTGCTCCCGCCACCCAATCTCGTCGCCTTGATCTCCCTCTCACACATCTCAATCTCATTGTCGTGATCTCATGCTCGTTTTTTTGGCCCGATCTCGTCGTCGCTGCGAGTCACCCTGCCTTCTCTGCTGGGCTCTCCAAATAAAGATTAAATGTTGGGCTTTGAATGCGGGCTTCAGTTCCAGAGGGGGGAGTGGTCTTGTTGGGTGGTTGAATTAGAAGGGCTCATTGTTGAGTGGGAATTTGCGCATTTTGTGCATTTTGAGTGGGAAATTTGTGCAAATTTTGTTTTAATTTATGCATGTTCAATCTCCTGGGCTTTCAATTTATGGAGAACTCAATGCTGATTATATTCGGTCTACCTACCTGCTACTGCGGAGAGGCGTTGTTGATGGCTAACTGGATCTTGAACCGGGTACCTTACTCTAAATCAAATACTACTCAACATCATCTATGTTTAGGATATCCAGATTCCTTGAACAATCTCAAAGTGTGGGGGTGTCCTTCCTACGTCTGGATACCAGATATCAGGAGGCCAAAGCTCGGTCCTAGGGCAAACATGTGCGTGTTTCTTGGTTTTACTGAAGATAGTGATGCTTGTAAATTTCTGAATCTTGGCACCAAATTCATCATCAAAACTCAGGATGCAGAATTTTTGAGGATAAATTTATCAAGGATAAAGACTTATCACTCAAAGATGTACCTGAAAATATTGAAAAGTCTATTACACTAGATGAATCAATCTCTCCAGAAGCTGAAGGTGTTGATGCTAATGAAAAAACTCCGAAAGTTGCAGAACCACCTTCCAAGTGTATCAGAAAGTAGAAAGACTTTGGAGATTACTTCATGACCTACAACGTAGAAGGATATCCACAAACTTTTCACGAAGCAATGCAGTCAAAAGAGGCTCTTCTTTGAAGGAAGTCATAGATGACGAAATTGACTCTTTGATTCAGAATCACACTTGAGAATTGGTGAATGTGCCAGAAGGTGCAAAGCCTATTAGCTGCAAGTGGACTTTAAAAAAAAAAATCTGTGATCTGATGGTACCACATAAAAGTATAAGACGAGACTGGTGGCATAAAGCTTCTCTCAGAAAGAAGGTATTGACTTCTTCGATAATTATGCACCAGCTTGCAGAATTACAACCATCAGGGTGCTGCTTGCATGGGTGACCATCAAGAAGTTCATCATTCACCAGATGGGCGTGAAGACAACTTTAATAAATAGAGATCTCACTGAAGAAATTTACATGAAGAGACTAGAAGGACTTGATACTCCTATAGATAAGGTATACAAGCTAACAAAGTTTTTATATGGTCTTAAGCAGGCTTTAAAGCTCTAACACGAGAAATTTGACAAGATTTTTCATAGCAATGGGTATCAAGTCAGTGAATTTAACAAGTGCCTCTACATCTAAGTTGATGAAGGAAAGACATTGGTGATCTGCCTTTATGTAGATAAATGCTATCATCAAGACCGATTTGGAGAAAATGAAATTGATTACATCTCAATTTTACATTCTTATTATCACATTTGCATATTTATCCTTTATTATTCTTTATTTAACTTTGCTATTTAATCTTCTTTTTGATTATGGTGTGTAGTTATTTAAACAGGAAGATAAGGATAAAAAAGCTTCTATTTTATCTCTAGTCCTATCTAAATTCGAATTTTAATTTAAATCAATTTGAAATTAAGAGGAAAAAAGATATATCATCATCTTCACATTCAAATTAAAAATCAATCAGAAGATATATTTCTAAAAGATGGATGGGATAAAGCTAATCTTAATTGGAGATAAGGAGGATAATTCAAATTAAATTCGGATTTGGAGATAACTTGCTTCCCAAGTTATCTAGAAATAAATATTATTTTCAAATTCAGAGTTCAAATGAAGATTCTGAGATTATATCTTTAGATAGACAGACAAGAAGAAGCCAGAGACCAAAACGCAACCCCATCTCCCCTTAAATTGTCGTGCTTCTCAAGAAAAGTCGTGAAAGCACAGCTTACTTGAGGCAGTTGGCGTGGCGGTTGGTTGTGCAAATTCGACTAGGATTCTACTTCCTATTTCCTCTATAAATATCACCTTAGAGGCAGCAACAAAGGATATCTCAAAGATCAAAGCTTAGAATTTTCTTTAGTATTCTTTTCTTCTGAATTTTTATAATTTCTAAGATTTTAGTTTGAGGGAATTGTAAAGAGACGAAGGAGTGATTGTACTTTGACGATGACAACTTTAATAAAGAAGGTTTTTTGTTCTTCTTTTAATTCTATTGTCTTTTTTATTTGCAATCTTTTTATTCATGCAATTTTCTTATTTAGACACCATGCTTAGTTTAAACTTCATCATGCTTAACTAAATACAACTTCATGTTTTGCTAATCTCTCCATCACTACTTCTAGTTTTATGATTGCTTAAACTGATTGAATCCCATACATGCTTAAAATCCTAAAAATAGGTAATCTTCTTGAAGACTTATGGTGATAAAAAGTTAGCTTGAATATTGTTTATACTAGTTAATAGTTTTGCTTATTTTATACTTAGAAAACTTTGATAGCTTCATGTTAAATCTAAACAGTTTTTTCTTATGCTATACTTAGAAAACTTTGATAATCTAATATTGAACTTTAGCTAGTGTGTTTCAATTAGGGTTAGCTTTTCATCTCATCTCTAACTTGAAGTAGATTTTTCTAAAAACACTTCATTGATTCAACATGAGGTTTAGTTTTCATGGAGTAGTAAGTTAGTGGTAGTTGATTTGCATATTTTTAGTTATATTTTCACATTTATTTTTATAAAATAATTTTATGTAATGGTACTTTTGCTTAGTAATGTACAAGTTTCTATAATTAAAAGAATTTAAAAGAAAAAAGCCCAAAAGATTAAAAGAACCCCAAAAGTCCAACAAGCCAAAAAAATCAGAGATAATCCCAATACTAATTGGAGATAAAGGAGAAAATCAACTTAAATTCAAGTTGCTTAAGTTACAAGTCAAAGATAAAAAGGGAGAATTTGTAGCACCTCGTTCCCGGGATACGTACCCAGATACGTGTCCCGACTTTTTCGACCGCATTATTGTAATTTTCTTCCAGTATTTGTTTTTAAGTTGTGATTTCTCATGTTTTTGGTATCGAATCTAGATTCTCAATCGTAGAGTTAGCCCTGACCCGGACCGGGAACCCGATACTGGCATACCGCCCGATTTGACCTTTATGATAGTTCGATTTGACCGATTTCAGTTTCAGACACCGTTTTTTAATATTTTAGATTTTTCATAATTTTCTAAAAAAATTCGAAATTTTTCTGCAAAATCTCCAAAATCGTTGTCGGTCGGCATCGCTGACTGATTCCCAGATTTTTTAGTTTTTAAATGGGATTGAATTTTTAAAAATAACTTTTATGTTACTTCTTAGAATTTCATTTTCTACATAAATACATTTTTTGATATTTTTTCTAAATTTATCAAAATTTCACCGATTCTGTTGTCGTCCAGTATCGTCAGAATATTCCAAAATTTTTAATTTGAAAAATACATTGAATTTTTCTAATCTGATTTCACCAAGCATCTTAAAATTATATTTTCTATTTTTGAGAATTTTTCGGAACGTTTCTGAAACAGTCAAATTTTCGCCTCATTTAAATAATAATTTTTTACCAATGATTTCTTTTCTTACTTTTTCCTTTACTACTCCCCTACTTTATATTCCTAGATATCTTAATAAATTAATTATTTAATAATAAAATTTTAAACTATTTTCTTTTCTTTTTCCTTATTTTTTCCCTTTTCCTATATTTTCTTTTTTCTTTCTTTTCTTTTTCCCCTTTGACTTTCCCATGGCCTGCTCCCTGCTCCCGCCTCCTGCGCCCGTCGCCTGCAAGCCGCCTGCAGCAGCTGCTGCAGCCCCTCTATCCAATTCCGTCATCACTTTCTCTCTCCTTCTCTATTAAACCCTCCATTTTCCTTCTCCTTTTCATATCATTTCAACTCCATCTCCTTCAAAATAAACACACTCTTTCATCTTCAGCACCGTCGCCTCCTCCATCACCACCACCGCCGCCGCCCCACCCCTAGGCTGGCCAACCACCTCCCCCACACCTCCTCTCCACTCCACCACCTCCTTCAACCTCCAACAACCCTCCACCACTTTCAATTTCAACAAAACCCACCACCATCACCTCCCTTCCCCCCTCTAAAATGCATCATCCCCTCCACCAAATTCACCACTCCAACCAACCCATCATCACCTCCTCCTCCTAACTCCTCACCACCTCCAACAACCACCACCACCACCATAACCACCACCACCATCAACCACCACCACCACCACCTCCACCAACACAAACAATAACACACCAACAACAACCACCTCTTCTCCCCTCCCTTAGGGGGCGCGCGTGTGCGCGCGCCCCTCCTCGGCGGCGCCGCCGTCGCCGCCAGGCCGCCGGCGCCGGCGATGGCCGGCCACCCCTCGCCCCTCCATTTCTTTTCTTTCTTTCTTTCTTCTTTTCTTTTCTTTCTTTCTTTCTTTTTCTTTCTTTTTTCTTTCTTTTCCCTAAATAAACCCACAATTCCTCATTCCCTAAAATACCCATACCCTCATTCCTAAATTACTTTCTCATATTTACAACCATACCCCTCTCCTTTTAATTCCTAAATACTTTTTTAAAAACACCATATTCTCTTTCCCTCTCTCTCTCCTTCCTATAACTTTCTCTCTCCTCTCTCATTCCCTCTCTCATAATTATATAAATATTTATATTTATATATTTTAATATATAATTATGGACTAGTGGCTTGCTCGCACGGATTCGCGGATTTCTCGGATATTAACCGGTATTTCATCCCGGTTTCAGGCGAGTGCTTTATATTAAACTTAAAAATAACTACTTTTAATTTATTGCATGATATTGATATGTGGATGTCGTATTACTACCGTAATATGTCTATCACTTGCTGATGTATTATTTAGTATATGATTTCTTGCTATACAAGCTTATAGATGGTATTTACTCAGTATTACCCGATACTTGACATGTTATACTTGATGCATGATTTATGGTACCGGCACTTGATATATTATATTTGATACCTGATCCACGACACTTGATATCTGACACCGGCACTTGATACGTTATATTTGATACCTGATCCACGACACTTGATATTAGACACCGGTACTTTATATGTCATACTTGTCACTTGATCTTGACCCCCGGTATATGACGCATGCTAACTCATACTTAACATGCTTTCATGGGATACAAGTACATTGACTTGACATCGTGACCCTTGACCGGACACTATCACACCTGATACATGTATTATGTGGCATATTCATGACTATTAATTTTACGGAGACTTGGCATGATTATTATACTGTTACCAGACATTTTGTACTCTTGAACTCCTGTACTCCTGTATTCTTGAACCCCTGAAAAAGGGTGACTCCTGATACTATACTCCTGTTGATCCCCGTAATAAGATAACCATTAATATAGGATTACTATAAACACCTTGTGGACATTATCACTGAACAAATTCTAATAATTAGACAACATACACCGGGATGGGGGAAACTGATGATTACCAATATAGTCTCCATGTTTATGATGGTCTTATAGTGTCGCGCGGCCATGTACTTGGATTCGACCTGGAGACCACCAGGCGCTTCCGTGGGGTGCACTGACATCCCTACTCCCTTGCCTGCCGGTTATGCCATAAACCCCTGGGCCTATTCCTGTGGGAGCGGTGACATCCTATTCCTGTTCGGGCGTACAATAAGTCCCGGTACCTAGCGGAACATTCTGGCTCAGCACCGGATACTCCTTGACCGTTGTCCTGAGCATATACGGGACCCATTCTAAGCATGGTTCGTCGATCTCCATCAGTTTCCAATAACTTACTCGCTGGCCTGTATGCTGAGATATGTGGGATGAGACACATACCGACGTATACAAATCAGATGAGTATTAATAACTTAAAAATAACATGCTCCTGATATATGACTAGCTATACTCTTGGTTTATACTGCTCACCACTTAGACATGTGCTATCTTGTTGGATTACTTGATTGCTTCCATACTGTTTCATTATTATGTTATTGTGAAGACAAATTCAGGTTATATAAACTCAGATTACAATGACATGAGGTATAGGGTATATAAATGAGGGTTTCCTTGTTTGG
Organism: Agave tequilana; assembly: GCA_038442645.1. NCBI lineage: Eukaryota > Viridiplantae > Streptophyta > Magnoliopsida > Asparagales > Asparagaceae > Agave > Agave tequilana. Next base: position 60,822 of record JAVJIF010014588.1, on the reverse strand, counting down.
ATTATTCCTTCGACGTACTAATCTCACGGATCGGTAATGTGAGCTTATATAATTGATTTTCCTATAGTTACTTTACTTACTGTCTCATTTCATGCTTATATGTGCTTATATTCACGATACACTTTTCCTGTACACATGTACCTGTTATGCACGCCACTTGGCTTTACTATATGTACTCGTAGGGTTACATCTGACAACTCTGCATTCTCATGTCCAGATTCTAGAGCCTGGACCATGATGGCCTTGCTGTAGTTGATCAGAGCGCGCAGCGGATCCTTCCATGACGATTGGAGTGCAGCAGAAGCTTGGATTATTGCCGCAGCTCTTCCTTTCAGTTCCTCTCCTGTTTGGTTCGCGAGACCCCTCTTGCTGCTCGTGAGCACCTCTTTGCTTTTGTATATCTCTTCATATGATGTACTTTTATTTTTCTAATGATGTAATATTCTTGTAATATTGTATCGCTTTTTGTGATAACCATGTACTTGTACTTTTCTGTTGGAATGTATATTACCACTGTGCTTCTGCACTCTGATTCTTACCTATATTGATGCTTAGCGTATAAACGTGAGGGTATCTCTGACCTGCGTATATACGTCGCAGTGACGTCTTCGTACCGCGGGACCGAGGCGCCACAAGTTGGTATCAGAGCCTAAGCTCTAACATCCTCAGTACAACCAGTTGGCAGATTAATGGTGTATTAATTTACAGCTAGAGAGCATGAGTCTTGAATATACATTCCAATCGCAAGTACGATGTTATCTTTTCCTTGGATCCTGAGTCCCTTCTATTTTTTTTCCTTTCAGCTTCTTCCCGTCATCTCTTCAACCAACTCAAATATGTGTCCTGAGTTGGTAATCTCCCTTATCCTTTTCACTTTATCATAATATCATCGTTGACTGTAATCTCTTCCATGTTCGTCTCCCCCTTATAGAAATTTCGAGGAAGAAATTTTTATTAGGTGGGTAGATTATAGCACTCCGTTCCTGGGATACGTACCCGGATACGTGTCCCAACTTTTTCGACCGTATTATTGCAATTTTCTTTCAGTATTTGTTTTTAAGTTGTGATTTCTCATATTTTTGGTATCGAATCTGGATTATCAGTCTTAGAGTCAGCCCTGACCCGGACCGGGAACCCGATACTGGCATACCGCCTGATTTGACCTTTTTGGTAATCTGATTTGATCGATTTCAGTTTCAGACACTGTTTTCTAATATTTTAGATTTTTCATGATTTTCTGAAATTTTCCTGCAAAATCTCCAAAATCATTGTCGGTCGGCATCGCTGACTGATTCCCGAATTTTTAGTTTTCAAATGGGATTGAATTTTCAAAAATGGCTTTCATGTTACTTCTTAGAATTTCATGCCTAAATACATTTTTTAGAATTTTTCTAAATTTATCAAAATTTCAACGATTCTGGTGTCGGCCGGTATCGCCAGAATATTCCAGGATTTTTAATTTGAAAACTACATTGAATTTCTCGAATCCGATTTCACTAGGCATCTTAGAATAATATTTGCTATTTTTGAGAATTTTTCAGAACGCCTCTAAAACAGTCAATTTTCGCCTCATTTAAATAATAATATTTTTTACCGACGATTTCTTTTTTTACTTTTTCCTTCACTACTCTCCTACTTTATACTACCAAATATCTTAATAAATTAATTATTTAATAATAAAAATTTAAACTATTTTCTTTTCTTTTCTCTTATTTTTTTTCCCTTTTCCTATATTTTCTTTCCTTTTCTTTCTTTTCTTTTCCCCTTTGACTTTCCCATGGCCTGCTCCCTGCTCCCCGCCGCGCGCCCGCCGTCTGCAAGCCGCCTGCAGCAGCTGCTAGCCCCCTATCCAATTCCATCATCACTTTCCCTCTCCTTCTCTATTAAACCCTCCATTTTCCTTCTTTTCATTCATTTCATTTCACTCCATCTCCTTCAAAACAAACTCACTCCTTCATCTTCACCACTGTCGCCTCCTCCATCACCCCCACTGCCGCCGTCCCACCCCTAGGCCGGCCAACCACCTCCCCCATACCTCCTCTCCACTCCACCACCTCCTTCAACCTCCAACAACCCCCACCACTTCTAATTTCAACAAACCCACCACCATCACCTCCCTTCCCCCTCCAAAATTCATCACCACCTCCATCAAATTCATCACTCCAGCTACCCATCATCACCTCCTCCTCCTCTTCTAACTCCCAACTACCTCCAACAACCACCACAACCACCACAACCATCAACCACCACCACACCTCCACCACAAACAACAACACACCAACACAACCACCTCTCCTCTCCCTCCCCTCCCTTAGGGGGCGCGCGCGCGTAGCCCCTCCCTGCCGCCAGGCCGCTGGCGCCGGCAGTGGCCGACCACCCTCCCCCCTCCATTTCTTTTCTTTCTTTCTTTCTTCTTTTCTTTCTTTCTTTCTTTCTTTCCTTTCTTTTCTCTTTCTTTTCCCTAAATAAACCCACATTTTCCTCATTCCCTAAAATACCCATACCCTCATTCTCAAATTACTTTCCCATATTTACAACCATACCCCTCCTCTTTTAATTCCTAAATTCTTTTCTAAGAACACCATATTCTCTCTCTCTCCCCTCTCTCATTCCTCTCTAGTAATTATATAAATATTTATATTTATATATTTTAATATATAATTATGGGCTAGTGGCTTGCTCCCACGGATTCGCGAATTTCTCGGATATTAACCGGTATTTCATCCCGATTTCAGGCGAATGCTTTATATTAAACTTAAAAATAACTACTTTTAATTTATTGCATGATATTGAGATGTGGATGTCGTATTACTACCGTAACATGTCTAACACTTGCTGATGTAATGTTTAGTACATGATTTCTTGCTATACAAGTTTACAGATGGTATTGTACTCGGTATTACCCGACACTTGACATGTTATACTTGATGCATGATTTATGGTACACCGCACTTGATATATTATATTTGATACCTGAACCACGGCACTTGATATCTGACACCGGCACTTGATATGTTATATTCGATGCCTGGCCACGGCACTTGATATTAGACACTGGTACTTGATATATGTCATATTTGTCACTTGATCTTGACCCCGGTATATGACACATGCTAACTCTTACTTGACATGCTTTCATGTGATATAAGCACATTGACTTGACATCGCGACCCTTGACCGGACACTATCACTCCTGATACATGAATTATATGGCATATTTATGACTATTACTTTTACGAGAACTTGGCATGATTATTATACTATTACCAGACATTTGGTACTCCTGCACTCCTGAACTCCTGTATTCCTGAACCCCTAAAAAAGGGTGACTCCTGATACTATACTCCTGTTGATCCTCATAATAGGATAACCATGAATATAGGATTACTATAAACACCTTGTGGACATTATCACTGGACAAATTCTAATAATTAGACAACTTACATCGGGATAGGAGAAACTGATGATTAACGATATAGTCTCCATGTTTATGATGGTCTTATAGTGTCGCGCGGCCATGTACTTGGATTCGACCTGGAGGTCACCAGGCGCTTCCGTGGGGTGCACTAACACCCCTACTCCCCTGCCTGTCGGTTGTGCCATAAGCTCCTGGGCCTATTCCTGTAGGAGCGGTGACATCCTATTCCTGTTCAGGCGTACAATAAGTCCCAGTACCTAGCGGTACGTTCCGGCTCAGCACCGGATACTTCTTGATCGTTGTCCCGGGCATGTACGGGACCCATTCTAAGCATGGTTCATCGATCTCCATCAGTTTTCAATAACTTACTCTCTGGCCTGTATGCTGAGATATGTTGGATGGTACATACTGACGTATACAAATCAGATGAGTCTTAATAACTTAAAAATAACATGCTCCTGATATATGACTAGTTATACTCTTGGTTTATACTGCTCACCATTTAGACAGTGCTATCTTGTTGGATTACTTGATTGCTTCCATACTGTTCATTATTATGTTATTGTGAAGGCAAAATCAGGTTATATAAACTCATATTACAATGACATGAGGTATAGGGTATATAAATGAGGGTTTCCTTATTTGGATTATTCCTTCGACGTACTATTCTCACGGATCGGTAATGTGAGCTTATATAATTGATTTTCCTATAGTTACTTTACTTACTGTCTCATTTCATGCTTATATGTGCTTATATTCACGATACACTTTTCCTGTACACATGTACCTGTTATGCACGCCACTTGGCTTTACTATATGTACTCGCAGGGTTGCATCTGACAACCCTGGATTCTCATGTCCAGATTCTAGAGCCTGGACCATGATGGACTTACTGTAGTTGATCAGAGCGCGCAGCGGATCCTTCTGTGACGATCGGAGTGCAGCAGAAGCTTGGATTATCGCCGCAGCTCTTCCTCCCAGTTCCTCTCCTGTTTGTTCGCGAGATCCACTTGTTGCTCGTGAGCACCTCTCAGCTTTTGTATATCTCTTCATATGATGTACTTTTATTTTTCTAGTGATGTAATATTCCTATAATATTGTATCGCTTTTTGTGATAACCATGCACTTGTACTTTTCTGTTGGAATGTATATTACTACTGTGCTTTCACACTCTGATTCTTATCTGTATTGATGCTTAGCGTATATACGTGAGGGTATCTCTGACCTGTGTATATACGTTGTAGTGACGTCTCCGTACCCGCGGGACCGGGGTGCCACAGAATTCAAATTTAAACTCGAATTTGGAGATGACTTGCTTCCCAAGTTCAAAAGAAATAATATTCTCTCAAAATCTAAAATTCAAATGAATATTGTAAGGATATATCTCTTGATGAATAGACGAGATGAAGCAATCATATTTGGAGATAAAGAGAAAAATCCAAGTAAATTTAGAGTTCTAAATCAATTTAGACTCAGATTCAGACTGGATATCTTTTAGCATTTTTAACATAACTTTCGCTACAGAGATAAAAATATGATGATTCAAAATACTTCAGAAAGAGGACTGAAAGAGCTATAATTCTTATGTTGACCATTATTTTCAATTCTGTCGTTTGATGAGTCATATTTAGCAATCAACACGCCGACTAGCTGCAGTCCAATTCAGAATTGAATTTTCACATAATATTTTAAATAAATCAAATCAAGTTTGAAAATAAGAAGAGAATTGCTGCTAGTCCTATGCCTATAAGTTGGATAGGGAGAAATCTAGAGTAAGTACTAGGTCAAAGAGTTGCTTGGTAATCTATATATAGAGTTTTTATACCAATTTTTGGATTGGATTATCAAAAGATATAGGCATCGTTCCTACCGTGAAATATCCCCCACTCACCAACTCCCTGCAAAAAAGCACACTTTTCCTCTGTCATTTCTCTTCTTTAAAAGTTTTAGACTTCTTTATTCTTTTTCCTCTATCATTTTCCCTAAAAAATAAAATCTCCCAAGATGTCCAATATGTCCTGTTGGAAAATGATATACGAAATACTGCTAAGCTATTTAAATTAAACTTTCAAGAAGGAAGGAACTTCTCTATTTTGATCGAGGCGTGCGGAGCACTGTCCTTAAGAGTAGATCGCGCCCCCTCTGAGAGAGTATCTCGGTGCAGCAGGTTGATGGCGGCCTACCCTCCAGGATTCAACGATCGCTGGCCCTGCAAGCGTGCACTCACAATGCACAGGCCCTTGAACAGCTCAGTTTTATTTCCTCCAGAGATGCAGGAAAGAACTGAAGGGTTTAAGAAATTTTTCAGAAGAAGAGGAAGATGGTTGAGTTCTGTGTTTTTGAGAGCAGAGAATAGGTCCTTTATAAAGAGAGTTTTTCATCATTAGAAAATCCTTGGGAAGAGAACCAATCTTTTCTTGTGCAGAGAAAGCCTTGGAAAGTGCCACTGCAATGACAGGACAGGACAGAAAATGGAAAGATACGAATCTCAACAGCTATCTCTGACCTAAATAAAAGATTTTATTTTAATTTTAATTCCAAAAATAATATTGGCAAAACTTAGCCTATTCGGGCATACCCGCGAGGCTCTGAAACCCGGATTTGCACCCCCCCTGTGCGTGCAATGCGGGCGCACATGCGCGTTAAGGTTTTCTGGATCCGGTAACTCAATTCCCTTCACTGGGCCTCAATGGGCTTGTGTGCGCGCGAGCACCCCCTGGTTTCTAGCCCACACAACCCATCATGAAAGAGACTCCATATATAAACACTAAAGAGTTCTTTTTCTATCCAATGTGGGACTAAAAGAACTTGGCTTAATTTTGAAATACCCTCAAAATACTAACAATCCCCCACTATTTCAAAATTAAAAGGAAGGATAATAGGAATGAGAGAGAAGAGGAGGAAACATAAGAACTCAATGCATCAATAATGGTGACTTTTGGTCTATGAACCACTACCTAGGATATGTAGGTGTGTCCCACAGGAAGTTGGTGAAACATAAAGTTTCTATGAACCAATCTTCCTAATTATGGATCATTGACCTACAACCCACATATCATTCATAGAACCGAGCTGTTCAAAACGGGTTGGCGCGAATCGGCCATGCGCCCTACCTGGATATTCATGAGCGCTCTAGAGAATATGTCTACATTCTCATAGGAAGCGGCCCCACTTCCACACTCATATAGGTGGATCCATCAAGTGTGCATTGCAATTAAACACACCACCTAATAAGGGCTATGATAATCCATTAAGAACTAATGCTCATCCTTCGCACATTGTAATTTGCACTATCTACATCATAGGAAGGGACTTCTCAATAATAAAATAATGATAGTGCATCTCCAAGTCAACAAATGATTTGTTATTACCCATATGAACCTACTTCATGAGTTCATCAATCACATAGGTTGGATTACTATCATTTTTGACTTTTTGCCATAGACATGAGTCCCATTCCCCTCGATGAATTCTCCACTAGTTTTTTCCCTAGTGGTTTGGTAAATGGATCACTTATATTAAGCTCTGACCTCACATAGTCAAGAGATATGATCCCATCATCCAGCAGCTGCTTTACAATTTTATGTCTTAGGCGAATATGCCTACTCTTTCCATTTATTTATATTCTTAGCTCTAGCAATAGTAGCTTGGTTATCACAATGAATAGACACAGACGGAGCTGGTCTCTTCCAAATTGGTATATCAATCAAAAGATTCCTGAGCCACTCAGCTTTAGTACCTGCCTTCTCTAAGGCAACAAACTCAGACTCCATAGTGGAGCGAGCTGTGACGGTTTGCTTGGATGATTTTCAAGACACCGCACCCCCACCAAGTGTGATCACATATCCACTTGTAGATTTTAACTCATCAGAATCAGAGATCCAGTTAGCATCTGAGTATCCCTCTAAAACAGAAGAAAAATCACAATATGTCAAATTATAATAATTGTTCATTTTAGATATTTTAGCACTCGATATAATGCTGTCCAATGGTCCTTATTAGGACAGTGAGTGTAACGACTAAGTCGTCCCACGGCATAAGTAATGTCAGGTCGTGTGTAATTCATCAAGTGCATTAAACTACCAATGACTTGTGCATACTCAGATTGTGACACACTTTGTTCTTTATTTTTTCTTAAGTGAATGCTATCATCATAAGGTGTGAAAATAGGAGTGCAGTCAAAATGACCAAATCTCTTCAACATTCTTTCTATATAGTGTCCTTGTGAAAGCATGATATGATCAGAATCTCTAGTTATTTAATTCCTAAGATCACATCAACTTCACCCATGTTTTTCATATCAAAATTAGAAGACAAAAATAATTTGGTATCATTTACAATTTCTAAGTTTGTACCAAATATAAGCATATCATCAACATATAAACATATGATAACACCAACATTATCCTCAAATATAGTATAGATACATTTATCAGCATCATTAATCTGATAACCATTGGAAACAAGAACACTATCAAATTTATCATGCCATTGTTTGGGTGCTTGTTTTAAACCATATAAAGATTTTACAAGTTTGCAGACTTTATGTTCATTTCCAGTTGTCACACAACCTTCAGGTTGGTCCATATATATTTCTTCTTCCAGTTCTCCATTTAAGAATGCAGTTTTAATATCCATTTGATGTATCACAAGCTTATGAATAGATGCTAAAGCAAACAACACTCTAATAGATGCAATTCTAGTTACAGGAGCAAATGTATCAAAATAATCAAAGTCTTTCTTTTGAGTGTATCCTTTAGCAACCAATCTAGCTTTAAATTTATCCAAAGACCCATCAGGTTTCAGCTTTCTTTTAAATATCCATTTGTAGCCAATAGGTTTTGCACCTGGTGGTAAATCAACAAGTTCCCAAGTGTGATTTGATAATATGGATTCTAATTCATTATTAATAGCCTCTTTCCAGAATGGAGCATCCGGAGAAGAGATAGCCTCTTTATAAGTTAGAGGGTCAACACCAACTAGAAATGTAAAGAAATCTTTACCAAAGTCAGTTTCTTTTCTAACTCTTTTACTTCTCCTTAGTTCAATCTGTTCATTATCATCAGATTCTTGTGCATGACTAGATGATGAAGCATGAGAAGGTTTATCAACATAAGTTTTCAATAGAAAAACATGCTCAAAGAATTCTGCATTTTTAGTTTCAACAATAGTGTTAATCTCCATAACATTATTATCACTTCTAGTCACAAGAAACTTATATGAAGCACTATGATGGGCATAACCAATAAACATGCAGTCAAAGGTTTTGGGTCCTAATTTCTTTCTTTTGGGTTCAGGTAGAAGAACCTTGCTAGGCACCCCACACTTTTAAATAGTTTAAATTTGGTGCATGACCTTTCCAGATTTCATATGGAGTTATGCCGGTTTTCTTATAGGATATTCTATTTTGAATATGACAAGCAGAGAGTATTGCCTCCCCCCACAGATTCAGGGTGCACCAGAACTTATAAGCATAGCATTCATCATATTTTTGAGTGTTCTATTTTTCCTTTCAGCAACACCATTAGATTCAGGTGAATATGGAGGGGTAGTCTCATGAATTATGCCATGTTGTTCACAAAATTTATTAAATTATTTAAGTTCATATTCACCACCTCTATCTGATCTCAATCTCTTGATTTTCTTATTTAGTTGATTTTCAACTTCTGCTTTATATTTCAGAAACATTTTAAAGGCTTCATCTTTAGATCTTAACAGATAGACTACTGTATATCTAGAACAGTCATCAATGAAGGTGATATAGAATCTTTTACCACCTCTAGTTAAGTTATTTTTAAGGTCACCAAGATCACTATGAATAAGCTCAAGCAATTCAGATTCTCTTTGTACACTTTTACATGATTTCTTAGTGGATTTAGATTCAACACATATTTTACATTTGTCATGATCAGATATAGTTACATTATGCAAGAGACCTATATCTTTCATTTTCTTAATGTAAGAAAAACCAACATGTCCTAACCTACCATGCCAAAGATCACAAGAGTCAATCATGTAAGCAGAAGAAGTAGATGCATTTCCATTCATGATTTCAAGTACATTCAGCATAAATAAACCATGACTACAGTACCCTTTACCAACAAATTGTCCATTCCTAATCATTACAATTTTATCAGATTCAAAGCAGACCTTAACTCCAGCTTTTCCAAGAAGGGAAACAGAAATGAGGTTCCAACGAATCTCATGAACATGAAGCACATCTGTAAGAGAAAGGATCTTCCCTGAAGTAAGCTTGAGAAGCACCTTTCCCTTACCCACAACGGGTGAGGGCCTCGAATCGCCCATGAACACTTGTTCACCATCATCAACAGAGGAGTAAGAAGAGAAAGCTCCTCTGTCGGCACATATATGTCGGGTTGCTCCGGAATCAATCACCCAATTCTTATTATGTGCAACCATGTTAACTTCAGAGATTATAGCAGCAATAATGTCACTCTGAACCAGGCTAGCTTGTGGCTTGGATGGAGCCTCACCAGTCTTCCGGAACCTACACTGTGGGGCCGTTTGTTTCGCGTAAAAGTCCGTAATTCGTAAATGACTTACAATCCAGTTACAACTACGGCGTTTGTTTGGACCGTAATTCGTAAAAGACTTACACAACCCAATTATCACTCACTTGCAACCCAATTACCACTCACTTACAGCCCAGTTACAGTTAATTTTGTGGTCATGCAAATTTGTATTATTTTTTTATGTTAATATTAATTTTTTTTAATATTTAACATTTTTAATATTTATTTGCAATATTAAAACTTTTTAAATCACCAAATAGTTAATTTTGTGGTCAACTTTTTCACTTACGACTTAGACATTACGACAACCAAACACCGTAAAATATAATACATTTTTTCACTTACAACTTTATATTACCAATCAAACACCATAAAGCTTACATGCATGTAACTCATTTACAACTGTAAAAGACTTTACCAATTACGAGTTACGAATTACGGCCAGTTGCGACAACCAAACAGGCCCTGTGCTGAGTAGTGCCCGGGTTTGCCACACACAAAACAATTTTTTTTCTTCTTGAAAGTAGAGTTAGGGTTTCTTTTCATCTTAAAATTCTGATTTGGTTTGAAGTTTGGCTTATGAAAATGTTTCTTTGGTTTAGAAGGCTTACTTTCAATTAGATTTGCCTTGGAAGTAAGCTCTTTAGCCCTTTTAGTTTTCTCTCTTTCTTTATTTTTCTCTTCAATTCTAGTATGAATTATTACATCTTCAAGATTCATTTGTTTTCTTTTATGCTTCAGTTCTTTCTTGTAATCTTTCCATGAGTCGGGTAGTTTTTCAATTAGGGCTCCAGCAACAAAGGCTTCGGGTAGGGTGATATTTTCATTTTTAAGATCATCAATTAGAACATGGTATTCATGAATTTGAGAAGAAATATCTTTTTCATCAGACATGAAAAAATTCAGAAAATTTCCAATAGCAAATTTTTGAGTTCCAGCATCTTCAAGAATGTATTTCTTATTAAGACTTTCCCAAATTTCAGTAGCAGTTTTATAAGGACAGTATACATCAAACAGTGCATTGTTAAGTGTGCTGAGAATGATGTGTCTACAGATTTTGTTGGCCTCAAAATACTAACATGTCCAAGCATGAGTACCATACAACAAACATATACTCACTCAAGAAAATCTCACACTTCCTTCGTATGCATACATGCTTCACTTGAGTTGTATCTGGATTGGTGGGAGATTAATCAAGGCACATCACAAATGCAGTAGATGTCCCATCAAAAGCAAACTATCTCTCATGTTACTGACCATTTTAAGCTTTCTAAGCTCCTTCCTCGCGATCCTTCCCCTCCATCTGTACTGGGTGACAACAGGTGCCTTCTTTAGCCTTTTATGGTATGAGTATGCTTTGTGTCGACGCCATTGAGTATGCAAATAGGGAACAAGGCAGTAGAAATATTCATAAACAACATAACACGAAAGAAAATCATTCCCTTAGTTTTATATAGTTTAAGCGCATAGTAACCTAAATCATGATCGCGCCTCTATTTCGTTTTCTAAATCGGAGCTCATTCCGAGCTGCCATAGCCCTGAGGCCAGCTCGGATGGCAAGAACTGAAATCCTTGAACATGTATAAGCTTTCTTAGCGAGATAACTGCGTGATTCTTTGTCAGTTTTCATTGCAGCAGACTCCCTTCTCAATGTTTGATAAATTTTGGAAGCCAATCTTCCGGCAAATACGAGTTACGTCATCTGAGATACATGAGAACTCCCCTCCGAAGCCTACACTGTTCCCTCTAGATCTTCTCCGCTCCAAGGATTCCTTCGTTCTAAAGAATTCAGCTCCGCACCAAGCAGCTCCAGTAACAGTTCACCCTCGATCTCCGTCGACGGTTACGCCACCTTATATTCCTTCAAGTTCATAACGTGTGATGTCACTCAATGTGGGCGTTTATGTAAATTGATGGATTCCCTACATGCAATCCCAACAAGTTCGTACCACTGATTGTGGTCATTACAACAAGTCAATACGTGCAAATCGTGCAGTCACGAAGATCTCGCCCGCACCATCTGCTCAATTGAGTATAAGTGAACCTCCTCTTCCAATGAAGAGGGGGACTTCTGGATTCCTGAATCTCAAGACTTCTAGACAACCTCTGAAAATTCATCTTCTCGATTCCTATAATTCTTGTAATCTGAGAATTATAGTGAAGCTCTTCTCCCTCCTCGTGGCTTTTTCCAATTAAGGATTTCCATATAAAATCATGTGTGTGTCTCTCTCTTCTGTATTGTGTTTTATTCACATGCAATATCCCATCTTACATTATCTATCAGTTGTGATGAGAATCAACCGTCTAATCACTGGTGATGAAAAATCACCACCACAACATATTTAACTAGAGATTAATAGTCACATTAAACCAACTAAGTAATGATCGATCCGAGATCGAGCTCGAAACTCGCAAGTCTCAAATCTTATCAATTAGTCACTTTGCACTTATGATTTAATTGATTTTATATTCTGATACTATAAACTATTTATGCCGGAGATTTGTATCTGTCATGAGTCTACTTGTAATCTAAAATTATCATTGTCTAATAAGAAATTTTCTCTGGACTTAAAATAAGAAATGGAAACACGAAAAACTCCTGTTGCCTCATATAAGGGATGATTCTGGCAAGTTGATCGAAGCATTGTTTTATATTTTATTCATTTGTGTCTTTTACTGGATGAATGGAGTTAACAAGAGTGCTGCTGGATGTGAATGCAAGGTTGTCGTTTATATGTGAAGTAATGATGTGTGAGTGTCTTGTATGTTGAAACTCTCCTGCAAAATCTAAATGATTAGAAAGATAGATATATACATAATTGATTGATGCTCTAGATAGGCATAGGCCTCCTCTAAAGTCGAAAGCTTTCCAACACATTAATTATCTCAAACGCTATAGACCAATACAATTATCATAACATATAGGTGGCATAACTTTTCATTCTCTTGTGAAAGAGTTTGATTTGAATTTTTCTTCACTTATAATGACAATAAATTTTCTAATTAGAATGTAAAATTGCTATGTTACATGTTTGTCTATGCAATGATCCAAATTTATGGTGCATAAGAGTAGTTTGAGCTTTCTTTAGTGGCGAAGTAGTGAATTTCTTTCCAGGGTAAATTGCAGAAAAATCCACTGCACTATTACGGTTTCGTAAAAAGTTTCCTACATTACTGAAATAAGTTAAAAATCATATACTTCAAATTTAGTATAATAGCTGTATTATTGTTAATTTTGACAATAAATTCTTCCGCTCTATTGAATTTAGCAAAGAAGAACACATAATTATCTCTGAAACTATAGACTATAGGCCAATACCATTATCAGATCAAATGGACATATATAGGTGGCATAACATTTTATGATCTTGTGAAAGAGTTTGATTTGAATTTTTCTTCACTTATGATGACAAGAAATTTTTCTAACTAGAATGCCAAAACGCAATATTGCATGTTTTTCCATGCAAATGATCCAAATTTACAGTGAACTAAGAGAGCTGCTGATCTAATGATGCTTTCTTCTTATAGTGGCTAAGTAGTGTTCTCTTCTTTGAGTAGACTTCTTTCTTCCTTCAAATTAAGGAGTTTTCTTTTCTTTTCTTCTTTTTTCCAATCTAAGGGCAGCATCTCATTTCTTATGCACACCTCTCTCGTTTTTCAAGATTACTTCTCTCATGATGTAAGAACACGAGTGTACACGAGTGAGCATGTATAAATACGACCTGACAAATGCACAAGAGAGTGGCACACGTGTGTATACACTCTTAATTTGAGCTCATTTGTTCTTGTTCACACACAAGATTTTTCACGCACCTTTCTTCTCACAAACTTATTTATTTTATATTTGATTACTTCATCTCTTATTGCACACATCTATGGATGCACATAAATTCACATTTTATCATTGTTGATGTATGCCCATGAACATGTCATCATGTGAAACCCTTAGCATAGATTTTTGCCAAATTCTAAGCTTTATGGTTTATTTTAAAAAGAAGGGGATGTGAAACCCTTAGCATAGATTTTTGCCAAATTCTAAGCTTTATGGTTTATTTTAAAAAGAAGTTCGAAGAGAAATTAGCAAATTGCCAAATCCAATAAAAAGAATTACTTGCAATTTATGTAGCAATAGTGCAAAGATTTGCTTGATTGCACAATAGGATTCATTTTATTTGGTGAGATATGCTTGGACTATTCAAGTGTCAAACCTTCTCAAATAGAGAAAAGAAGAAGTCTAAGTCACAAAAGTAACAGAAATAGAATTCACATGTTTTATGAGTAAGGGCCTGTTTGGTTAAGGGTTGAAGTGAGAAAGTGAGGAATTGAGGAAGTGGTAATAATTCCCTTTGAAACTTGGGAATTGGTTAGTAAGTTTTTCGATATTTGGATGTTGTTGGGAAGGGTGGTTTGGAAAATATTTTGTCTTTTCCGGTGTTTGGATGGTAATGTAAAAGTGGAAGTGGAAAAGTTGACCACAAAGTTGACCGTAAAATAATATTAAAATAAAATTAATTAAGAAAAATAAAAAATAGACTGTAATTAGAATGCAAGTGAGATTTACATGGTCAAAAAATTAACTGTTTTGTGCTACAATTTATTACAAATGAGAGTGTAACGCCCCGATCCTAAAGATACGGAGACGTTATGGCGACGCATAGACGCGAGGAAAATACCCCTCGTATACGCGCTAAGCCCAAATTGTAACCTGAACAAGCTATAATCTAAACCATAAAAATCACTGCAATATGACATATAAAAGCTACACATGATAACAATATGAATGACAGAAAGAAAATGGCAGCTGAAAGCAATACAGATAGAGTCATGAAATAACAGGAATAAAGGAGAAATGAGGGTACCAAAATGAAGAGAGGGAGACAGTGACCAACTCCTCGCAAAATAATAATGTTAATGGACAACTTACACTGGGATTGGGGAAATTGATGGAGGAGACAGCGTCTGTATTTTGGGTGGACCTAGGATACAGGTTGCGCAGCCGACTGAGGGTTCCACTGCAGGGTTCCTGGGGGATGACTGGCATCCCATCTGTACTGTTACTGTTCCACTGTTTTCACAGTGAGATTACTGTTACTGTTACTGTTACTGAGTACCTAGCGGTACGGCCTGGTTCAGCGCCAGGAAACTGAGGCCGTGGTCCCGGGTATGTACGGGACCCACCTAAAGCATGGACAAAGTCTCTTCTATTAATTTTAATAACTTAGGACCCTGATTGACACATGTAGTAGGCGTAGTATGGGATGCGTCTATTACAGGTGGCAATTGGTGTTCGCTGACATAATAAATGAAAATAAACTGTTAATGTATTGTGACTGACATTAATCACCTGACTGTATATTTATATTACTGTGATAGACATATAACTATAACACTGACCAGACTTGGATACCAGCCTAGTGACATATAACCATAACCAAGACCGGATTGTATACCAACCTAGTGTCATGTGATAGATTACACGCCTTGACATTGATTGCATATTTTCAGTTGTGTCAGTTGTATTCTACATGTATTCAGGTTGTTATCATATGAGTTACTGTTCAGTTATTTATTTTGTTATTTAGTCTGCAGTTGTTCCTATTGTTATTTATGCACTGTTTCTCTGCACGAGTTCTTTCCCCTTTACACACACTCATTATGGTCGCGTTCTGACGACCTGGATTTGCACGTCCAGATATTGGACGGTTGGTTTCCTTTGTGCAGGTGTTCGTTGAGGCCGTATGCTTCGCGAATAGCTGGAGCTTCTTCTTATTCTATTCTGGTACTCTTATTTTTAGATTTCATATTATTTCCTGATTCTTGTCATATCAGCTCAGTTTTTATCCCAGTCATTATTCTATCTCTTGATTTATATGATATCATGCGTGGTTGCTTATATGTATTATTGCAGTGATCCGATGATTATTTTAGTTCTGATTTATAGCTTGTTCAGGTTACAATTGAGGCTTAGCGTGTATACGTGGGGTATTTTCCTCGCGTATATGCGTCGCCATAACGTCTCCGTATCTTTAGGATCGGGGCGTTACAGAGAGTTACATGACCACAAAATTAACTGTAGCACTCTGAAAGTGAGGAAATGATTGTGTAAAAGAGAAAAGATAAAAGGAAAAGAGGTTTTCTTATTTTCCTTTTCCGGTGTTTAGATAGATAGAAAAGTGAGCAATTATACTTCCTTATTTCTTTACTTACGCCCGCTTCCTTGCAACCAAACAGTAAATTGAAACAATATTATAAAAGTATAAAGCTAGCAAGTAAGCCAAATGGTGACGTTTACTCAAACTCTGCAATTAGATATCTATACTTTTCAATTATGGAATCAGTGATATTTTTATTTAAAATAAGTATCCATACATCAACCTTTCTCCAATTTGAGTTTGCAAATGGCACCCATAAGTTTATTATCCACCAAGTAGTTTTCACCCTCACTAACACTTGTTGTAATATTGATAGTGGCAAAAAAATAAAACAAAGCCTAATATTTTTTAATTTTTATTAAGCAATAATCTGTCAACTTGACAACTCCCAGGTCCCAACACAGATCAAGAACTTCACTACCAACAAAAGAGAATCCCAAATTAAAGTCCTCAAGGCCGACCCTAATTCCTTGTTCAAAATTTCCATGCCATTGAGAAAACCCACATGTTACATATTATTTCTAGTAATTCATGGACTAATATTGCACCACTCATCAAGGGAAGAAACCTGACCATCTCTATGCAGTTTTATATATTTCCCTAAAAAAGATATTGCAAATTTATATACGAATGGAAAAATAAAAGAGAGGAAAAGAAGGAAACAAATCACATTTTTCACTGTCATTCAAATTTAAGTGCAATGTATGCTGATTCCAGCTGATTCAACTCAAGCAGCAGCAACATAAACACCACCACCACTTCAATAGTATGCAATTCTTGAGAAAGAAGTCCCAACCCACTTTGTCCTCATATGGCATTTATTTCTATTGAAGTCTTTTTCACTGTATCAAAAATTTTGAACGAGAATTGAGATTTCTAAGCGAAATCGCGCGAAGATTTGCACTCTTTTTAGGGGTTCAGGTTAGTTTCTTTACGTGAATGACTATCCGGTGCGAAATCGTGCGAAGAAATCGTGTAGATTTATGACTCAAATGAAAAAGAGTGAACCCAAAAAATAATGTGTTTTGTCAGCTCCGCTCACAAACATGTATCTTTCTTCATTGGGTCATCCATCAGCTATGATGGATGGCCCACATCTCACGAAAGACTATTCTGATCCTTCGTGCTAACGAGCTTACCTTGCTCTCTTACCTTGCTCTCTTTTTATGAGGGAGTTTTGATAGTAGCAATATTTTTATTTAAATCCATTTTTAATGTGCGTCCAATGAGAATTAAACCTAAATTGTTATACTATATCACTATATCAACCTTCAAAATTAAAATGAAAATTGAGTTATTTATATTTTAACAATTCCTTTCAAACTGTAGCCTGCATGCAATGCACACAGAGAGACAGAGAGAGACCGTGGCCCGAAACTGGGGCCATTCATTCCTCTCATCTCATGGCATGTTCTTCTCTTGTCGGCCGAAAATGTTGAACGAAGAGAAACATATGGAGAAAAAACTCATCAAATTGATGATGACAATGAATCAATGATATGTTGGAATTGAAGAATATGAAGGCGAATCTTCGAGCTGAATTATGGCAAGATCCGTTGATCGAATCAATTGGATAATGGTTGGAGTGTGTTCTCCTTCCATTGGGGATGAACGTGGTATATTCACATGTTCAATTCCGACTTCGAATGAATGAGATATTCAAGTCCAAAGATTGCCTAATTCAAAGCCAAAACGGGACTAAAGGTAGCTTAAAGCATTTAGTCCCACATTGGCCATGGGATGGAAGTTTGTGGTGTATATATAGAGAAAATTGAGAACAAAGGGCGTGCCCTTTTGGTACTTCGAGTTTTCGCGCGCGAAAAGGAGGGAATTATGCTCGCACATGCGTGCGTGCGCGCGCGCACGCCGCTGGCGGCGGCCGATAGGCCGGAGCCGGGCGCGGGTTTGGGTTCCCTACCTGGCCTGGTTCTTTTTGAACCGGGTGTCGCGGGTATGGGTTACTCCGCTACCCGAACCAAACCCGCTCCGCTACCCGATCCGCTCCAGCCCTTCTGTCCGAACTGTTGCAACTGTTGAAATCTGACGGACGAGAATGCCCTTCTGGAGCGCTATAAATAGCGCTCCAGAGTTCCATTCTCCAGACACACCAAATTCCAAATATCTCTCTCTCTATTATCTGAGTTCTGATCTGCGCGAAGTGATTTTCGGCGTTCTGAACTGTGCTTCCAGCGTGAAGTAGAAAAGCGGCTTCCAGCGAGAAGTGGGAATCCGAAGCGACTTCCAAAGGAGATTCTGAAAAATTATTCTGAAAGAGGAATCAGAAAATTCAACAGATTCTTTTATAAGAATTGTTGTCTGAATCTGGTACTTCTGAAGAAAGATATTCTTCTACCTTCCTTCGTCCTCAACAGTGGGTGCTCCTCCAGAGAGTAAAGGCAAATATTCGTTTGAAATTTGTCCTTGTACCGCTGCTTCAAAGATCCTGTGAAGGTACTGGTTGACTAAGGTTCGACCGTACGGTGATTTGGTAGTGCTATCCAAATACCGTGAAGGAGTGTTGTATCTTGGGAGACCAGCGTCCATTATCCCGTTAGCACCGGTGCGGGGGACGTAATTGTCTTAAGGAGATTCGCTCTAAGCGTATCTCACTCCAAATACTGTATAAGTGGATTAAGTCCTTTATACAGGGGATATACTTTACAGTATATCGAGACTGATTTATATTCAGTCTAATTGGTGTTTAACCAAGGAAGTAAATTGAAAGGTGGTTCTTAAATTAAGGAACGTTCTATTGAACGGAAAACCTCCCACCTGATATTTGCCGACCTGGCCAATTAGATTGTTGATATATCAGTGATCTTGATTAGTTGTCAGATTGATTCTTGTTAAGCAAAATACCCAACATGATATGCATTTGGCTGGCTGGCTGCAGAAGAAGCAGATCAATATTGCCTGCAGCTAGCAATCCAAATGAAATTTTCCGCAGATCATAATGAATGAATGAGATTCTCGCATGCCAAGTAATAATCTAAAAAACTACTACAATAGCTAAGAAAATTTCACATCATAATAATCTAAACTAAACATGTAAAACTAAAAAAATCTAGATCAAAATGCAAATTGAAAAAGCTTGTGCTGATGACCAGAAGGCGAGCAAAAGAAAACCAAAGCAAAGAGAACTTTATAGCTGGCTAGCTAAATTTGTCATGCTGAGACTCAATGTTCTGCTGCTGTTGTTGCAGTTGGTGTTTCTTGTTTCTTGATGGAATGATGCTTGTTGTTATGCATCCAGACCCTGAGCACTTGCCTTCTAATGCCCACCTCGCTACAGAACTCCTCCACCGTGGCGTCGTCCTGCCGCTGGATCCTCCACCCGACTCTCTCCGCGAACCCCATCATCTTCTCCTTCTGCTCCGCCGTGAACTTCGTCCTGAACCGCTTCTTCGACCCCGGCGGCGTTGGACCACCCCCGGCCTGATGATCCAGCCGCTCCTCGCTCGACGACTCGGTCGTCGCACCGCTCCCGCTGTTGTTCCCGCCCCCGCCGCCGAACGCCGCCGCCGGAAACGCACAAGGATTCTGATGTTTGTGCTGGGTCGCCGTGTGGGTGAGGGGGTGAGGAGGCGGGAGGAGGAGGGGGACCGAGATGCGATCTCCCCGGTGGTGGTGGTAGAAGGAGTCGAGGCCGCCGCCTTCGGTTTGCTTGCGGTGGAAGCTGCGGTGGCAGTCGCAGGCGGCGCATTTTAGAGGGTCGGCGTCGCCGGGCATGAACTCACAGCAGCCGTCCAGCACGTGGCCGCCGATGGCCGCCGCGTGATTGCGGAGGCATTCTCGGTACTTGAGTGATGTTGCTGATTTCGGGGTACTCGCACTAGCACCAAGTGCTACTAGATGAACTGGATCTGCTGCCGGAGGATGAAGATGAGGATGATGATGATGATGATGATGCTCGGCAGCAGAATTATCAGAAGATGGTAAAGGGCAGAGATGATCATGAGAATGAGCTGATGATCTGTTTCGAATTGAGGTGTGATGGTCTTTTGGAGAGGAAGAGGAGTTGGGTTTAGAGAAGGCTGATACCCTAATGGGATTGGGACAAGGGTTGTGTTGTTGTAAGCTAAGGAAGAAGATGCTGGTGTCGGGATGCCCATGCTGTGATCTTCTTGGCTCCTGTAATCCATTGCCTCAGCCCCTCTCCCTCTCCCTCCCCCTCTCTCTCTCACTCTCACAGAAAGACAGACTAATTATTGTTTTTCACTTGCATGCCATATTGGTTGGGTTGGAAGGAGGGCTGGTCTGAGGGATTTTAGCAGATCGAGGATGTGGAATTTAGAGAACAAATTTTACAAATTAAGGGACAGAGGTCTTTGGGATGAGGGCCATTATTGCCTGCCGCAAGAGAGAGGAGCAGGAGCTGGTTGCGGATGAGGTATGAGAGGGACTCAACAAGGAAGTGCACTAGACTAGAGAGAAGCACAAGGGGCCTAAGCCCTTGTTGTTTATGATGATGATGGTGGTGATGATGAATTTTTTAGTGTAGAGAGAAAAAAAGTAGTAAGGTTGTTAACGGAACAAATAGGATATTATGTCACGTGGGTGTGGGTTTTGGTTTTGGTTTTGATTTTGGTTTCCCACCAGCCATCTGAATGGGGGAAGAGAGATGAAATGAAATCACTTTTCAGCAACAAGGAATCTAGAGAAACATTGATGAGATGACATAAGAGAGGGGGAGAGAGCTAAAAGAAGAGATAAAGGACAAGAGATTGTGCAGAACCACCGCCAGGGTCATGTTTCATGCCTCCCACGCCTAGGGGTGGCCAATGGGGCGGGTCGACCCGCGTCGACCCGCCCCACCCCGCACTGTGCGGGTCACGGGTCAACTCGCACCCGTCCAATTTAGGGGCGGGTCAGAACGGGTAGACCCGTCCCGTTTACACAGGACGAATCTGATTCGTCCCGTGATGAATCACGAGACGAAACGGGTCGGGAAAATTTCCCCGACCCCCCTTTTTTTTTTTTTATTAGTCCAATATTTTTATATTTATAACTTTAAATTTAAAAATTTAAGAAATTTCGAATTAAAAAATTAAAAATTAAAAATTGTCGAGACGGGTTGGACCCGTCTCGGCGAATCCGATAACGAATCGGGTCAGGAGACCCGATTCGTTACCCGGGTTTTCAACCCGTCTCGTCGAACCCGTGACGATCTCGTCATGGATTCGTTGGCCTGACGGGACGAATCAACCCGATTCGTCCCGTTGGCCACCCCTACCCACGCCCTGCAGTCTACGCCTGTTAATGGGTCAGCTCTGATTTCATATCTGATTCGCATCAGGCTCAATTAAATAGGTCTAATCTACTCTGATTTTACTTGAAACATATCCGATTATATATAAAATCTATTTAATTAATAGTATACTAACTCTAACCCTCTCACTCATCCTCTCCATCAACTCTCTTTCACAATCTCATCCTCCCTCTCATCGTCTCCCTCACGGTCCTAGAGACCACGGGGAGATGTAGTCTAGGCAATCAAACACGTCGTTTATCAAGAAACCCTAGATCGCTTCCCTTTCAGTCTCAGCCTCTCTCTCATCGCCTCCATAGACACACAGTCAAAAAGAAGACCAAAGCTCTCAAGGAGAAGAAGTCAATGGCAGCCACCTCTCATCCTCCTTACTTTCAGGTACTATTTTGATCCAATTCCCTCAATTTCATATTTTGATGAGTACCCCATTTGGTATTTCGGTCTGAATTTTTCTGAGTCTTGCTTGACTTTTTAGTTGGGATGATCAAAAGTGATCATGGTGCTCCACGAGAAGGCCGGGTCGAGCCCGTGCGCAATCACCAGCGCAAAGAGGTCCTACCACCGAATACAAGAGGATCTTTGCAGTCCAAATTTTCAATTTCAGAGTCGAAGAGGGAGTGGCGGAGGTGAACCGGGTCTATACTCGTCACTGAACAAGACGGGTATGAGAACAGTTGCTCTGAACTCGCGAATGATCATGTCGGGTCTAGTACCAATAATGATTATCGGAGCAGAATCTGATAACTGTCATGCCCACTCCGAACCCGACTATTGACAGGTCTACTGCACACTTGTCCCATACCTCATTATTATGGCTACCACGTATCTTTATATCTATTTTCAATTCATTCATTTCATTTTTTTTTCTTAGAATACATATCTAATTTTCAAATAAATTAATTAATTTAGATGCATATTCTCACATCATATGTATTAGTTGTATCTTTCCTCCGTTGTCATCTCATTCAGCAGTAACAAGACCCCCTCTCTTCTTGTCTCACTTATTCTTTCTAATTTCCATTGCACAGATAAACATAATAATAATTTGGATTTTTTAAATAACGGTCTCCAAATTATGTTAAATTTGAAAGAGCCTTTTAGGTCACATGATTTGCTTGAAAGTCTCTCAAATCATATGAGTTACTTCAAATTAGTCTCTTTGAGTAACTTGATCTTAAAAAAAAAAATATTCTGTTTAAACTAACATAATATTTTCTTTCCTCGCTTCTTTTTTCTTTTTTAATGGCTTTCTTTCAAAATCAAACTCATTTAAAATGAGCCCAAACCTAATAAAAGAGAGAAAGAGAGCATGTGAGAGAGTGGGGATGAGTTAATTCAAGTATAGTGAAGATTTAACTATAAATAAATGAGTCAATTAGTTATAAAAAATAGTAGAAGTAACTAATTTCATGTGACTTAAACAATCTGAGAGATTTATACGCAAATCATAGGATTTGAAGAACTATTTTAAAATTTGACATAATTGGCGGATCACTATCTAAAAAGACCCCAAAAAATGAGTTTAAAATTGAAATTGAAAATTTGGGGTGTTGTGGGGTCCAGGCCTCGCGAGCACGCCAGTGTGTGTTGTTGGTGTGTCAGATTCGTGCACTCCCTCTCTTTATGGGGCCCACTGCACAGCCCTTTCTTTCCAGTTTCTCGATCAATCTTTCCTTTTTTCTCACGCAAAACTCCAATCCATACTTGTCACTATGCTATCAACTTCTCCCCTCCTCTTAAATTTTCTTTATTATATTTTTTCAATTATATTTCTCAACTATTATGTAAACACCGAAAAAATAAATTCTTGTTTTTCAAAAAAAAAAAAAAAAAATGTTACTCCCCACTTGCATCACTTCCACCCACTTCCAGGCATCCGAACAAGCCACACTGTAGATGATACAGTTACATCTGCCTCTGCTTGCTATCTTCCAATTTGGGCAACTGTTTGTTGCATCTCTCCTCACTTATTAATTAATAAATGCCAAATCATCAAGTAGACACTAGGACAGTTGACATTTATATTATAATAAATAGTAATACTAATACACGGACATTACACAAAGCTGCTCACTATTAAAGGAGCCAGTTAGTAGTTAGAGACCAAAGCCACAAATAATTACTTCATTAATTAAATTTAGTTGTGTATAAACTTTCAACTTAATTGCTGGCCATAATAAAAGAGAAGTTCAGGGATAACTCACTAACAAGCAACTCTAATCCACAATAGCTGACAGCATGATCTGATGAAAGAAAATCACAGAAAGGAACTGTCATATAATCTACTCAAATATTTTAACACTAAGAGTGAGATGTTGGCTAAAATGGATTCCCTTGAAAAATTAGAGGAGAGCCGAGAAATCCATCCGCAGGAAAAAATCGTAATGCAGAAGATCTGAGAAGACATCATGAAAATTTTTAAGAAGGAAGAGATCATGTGGGCTCAGTGAACCAAGGTTCAATGGTTTAAACAATGAGACCTTAATACGGCCTTCTTCCATAAAAGTAGCCAACATGCGCAAGAGGACCAGTAGGGTTCATAGCCTCGTAATGGTGATCAGATTCTTACTGTTGAGCAGGATATTATGAACCATGTCGATACCTTCTCAAACTTGATTTTAAAAAATAATATGACACTATTTATTGGGATTGCCTCTTAAAAACCTTGTAACTGATGGGTTTCAGGCAAAAATGGAAGAACTGGATTCGAGAATGATTAGTCTCAGCTAAGGTGTCTGTACTACTCAATGGTAGAGAGGCAAAGAACTTGCATGCAGGAGGGGCTTGCCTCGGTTTTAATGTAATGATTAGTCACTGTCACCCTGAGGGCCTCCTTGAGGGGCTTAGTTCGCCTTCCCTGCAAAATCTATTGTTAACCTTCATTATGCAAATGACACACTCCTGTCTGGGAAAATCGATATTTCTCAGATCATGCTTCTTAAATGGACTGTTTACTGTTTTGAGATGTGATCTGGACAAAAGATCAACTTCGACAAAAGTGTCTTCGTTCGTCTGGGCAAGCTAGATTTCAGCACCTTCCTCCTGCCTTTCATTCTCAATTGTCCTACGCAAACCATACCTATCAAATATCTTGGTCTCCCAACTAGAGGTGGGAGGTTGGTGAAGGCAGATTGGAACCCTTTTGTTAGTTAAGAAGGTGAACGTGAGGCTTGAAGGATGGAAAGGGAAATTGTTGCCCTAGTTAATTCTGTGTTGTCAACTATTCTCCTTTATTACTTATCCTTCTTTCACATGCCAGTGCGAGTTCAGAAGTGCATTGGTAAGTCCAGAAGACATTTTCCCCTGCCACGGCACCTCTGTTGAAAAGGGAGGGTATGTTCTGGTCAAATGGGAAAAAGTCTGCAGAAGGAAAATTTTCGGGTGATAAGGCCTTATTAACTTGAGAGACATAAATGTAGCTGATTGTACATGGACATTACATATTTAGTATCATATTTTCTCATTTATTATGTAATAATATTCTGCTATTTAATTCATTTTAATGTCTAATGTGTGCATAGTAATTAATAAAGAAAAAGAAGAAATGGATCGATTTATCTAATTAAATTCAGAGATTTAAAAGATCAAACAAATCAACGAAAATTTATTCAAATCCAGAGGTTTAAAAGCAATTCTATCTGAAGACAGAGTATATCAAAGAAAATAATCTCAGATCTAATTAAATTAAAACCGGAATTTTAAAAATCCATTTAGTTAGCTGAAGAATCAACAGATATCGTCAAATCCAGAACTCAAAAAAGAAAAAATATTAGATAAAAAGAGACATCGAAGCATCCCAATCACATGAGCATTTGGATCTGGCCACCTAGCCAGAGCCAGGCAGCGACCGGGCCGCGTTTCGCGGCCAAGTAGTTGGTCAAGGGGAGCTTTTGTTCCCCTCTATTTTCGTACGCTCTTTATCCCTTCATTTCTCCTATAAATACTGTCATTTCATAAGGCAAACGGTCACCACTCAGTAGAGAGTTAAATTTAGGCTTAGGCTTATAGTTTAACTTAGATTTTTTGTTTTTCTTTATGTAATTTTTCATTTTTCATTATGTAACTGAAATCAGAGAGAAGTTTCATGAGAAAAAGAGAAGAAGGTTGTATTAATAATGACACCAGTGTAAGTTTCCTCCTTTCATTTATTGTTACTTTATTTCAATCAAAGTTATATTTTTGTTTTGTTCTTCTTCTTTTTACTTTAGTCGCCTCTTCTGCGACTTGTAATCCAAGTGAATCTTATAGCCCCGAACCATTACTAGAAAACTGCTAGTTTGCGGCGGAAAATTTGTGTCGAAAAATATTTCGATGCAATATTTGCGTCGAATTATCGCAAATTCGACGCAAATGTAAAAAATAGATGACACTAATTAAAAAATATGAATAAACGACACATTGAGTTGAATTTTCAACGCAAATTGAAAAATCCCCGCTGCTTTTTGGGGGAAAAAATTCCCGGGACGTGTGCGTCGAATTTTTGACGCAACTTGTAAAACATTACATCGAATTTTCAACGCAAAATAAAAAAACCCCAGGAGATTTTTTGGTGGAAAATCCCGGGACATATTGTGTCAAATAATGGACGCAATATTTTACATATTGTGTTAAAAATATGGCATCGAAGTATGTTTTAGATGCAATATTTTACAATTTGAGTCGAATTTTATTTTCGACGTAAATTGATGTGGTTTAGGGCTGAATTGGGTCTCTCCTCTCTCCGTTCTCCACTCCCCAAAAAAACCCTCCCTCCACCAGACATCCCCCTCCTCCTTCCTGGCGTCCTCCTCCACCCAGCGTCCCCCTCCCCTTCCCGATGTCCCTCTCCCCTCCACCCGGCCCTCCCCCTTCCTTCCCAGACCACCTCCCCCTCCCCGTAGCCCCCTACCCCCCTCCCCGCCGCCTGGGGGGTCTGCCGACCGAATGAGGCACCGGCACTGGCGGTGCTGGCCCAAGGCGGCGGCGTTCCTAGAGGAGGAGAGAGAGGAGAGAAGGAGAAAGGGAGAAAAAGGGAGAAAAAGAAAACGAAAATGAGAGAGAGAGAGAGAGTTGATGGGAAGGGGAATTAAATGGGAGAGGAGGTGGATGGGAGGTGGCCAAGTGGGTGGCGACAGGGTGATGGCCAAGTGGGTGGCGACAGGGTGATGGGGAGAGGAAAAATGAAAAGAAAAGAAAGAAAAAGGGAAAGATTTTGAAATAAATAATATTATTTTAATATCGGGAAATATCGACTATTCCAGAAAAAATCTTCAAAAATAGCTGGAGGTAGAAAACATCATCCTGAGGTACAATATGAAATTATTTTTTAGAAATAAAATCTCATTTTCAAATTAAAAACTTGAAATCAACGAGCGATACGACCGACACCAAATCCGGCCGATTTTCGATAAATTCAGAAAAATCTCCAAAAATACATTAAAGTAGAAAAATATAATTTTAAAAAATAATGTGAAAGTAGATTTTAGAAATTCATCTCTTTTTGTAAATTAAAAAATCTTGAAATCGACCAGCGATACTGGTCGACACCGATTTTGAAGGTTTTGTAATTTAAGTCGGAAAAATTCAAGAAAATCATGAAAAATCTAAAATATTAAAAAATAATATTTGAAATTGACATCGATCAAATCTGACTGCTGAAAAGATCAAATCAAGCAATACACTAGGATCGGGTCCCCGGTCAGACTAGGGCTGACTCCGAGTCAACGAGTCCGGATCCAATACAAAACATTCACATAATAATCATAAAACAAAAATAAATATGAAAAGTAATCGAAAAATTTGATCGAAAAATCTGAATACATATTTAAGTACATATTCCGGGAAAGAGGTGTTACAGGAATTGATAAGGAGATTCTTGATGAGGGTGACGTCGAGTTACAGAAGATTCACATAGGGTTGGCTAACGGGACGAATCGGGTTGATTCGTCCCGTTAGCCCAACGAATCGTGGCGAGACGGATTGGAACCGTCTCGTCACGGATTCGACGAGACCCGATTCGTTACCTGGATTCGCTGAGACGGGTTGGACCCGTTTCAACATTTTTTAATATTTTTTTAAATTCGAATTTTCTTAATTTTAAAATTTAAAGTTATAAAGAAATTAGGGAAAAAATAGTAAAAAAAAGAGGAATTTTTTTTTTAAAAAACTGTCTAAAATTATAAAAAAAACAATGGAATTGATATTCACTAATTACAGGTTTTTTGTAAGGTAAATTATTTTATTAATATGAAAAAATCACATACCAATCTGCTCATCACATATAATGTACATAAAACTCACCTCATATAATATAAATAAAAAACTCTGGTACTCATCTCATACAATGTACATAAAAAACTCTGATGGTTCTCTACTCTTCATGATCGTCCTGTTCAAATTCTTCATCTAGAATAGTTTTTCCTTCTGTGCGTCTTTCTGCATCGAACCAATCCTTTAAGCAAACAGCCATCTTCAAATGTTTCAGCGTCAGTCTGCTCCTACAGGGTGTCAAAATTCTACCACCTGCAGAAAATGCGCTCTCGAACGCTACTGCAGAGGCCGAAGGTGTCAATATATCTCGAGCCATGGTAGAAAGAACAGAAAATTATTTTCTCTGTTCTTTTCACCATGACAAAACATCAAATGTTTCCCATGCTTCATCATCATTTTCATTTATTTCAGCAGGCATTGTGTTCAAATATAAATTAAGTTCATCAAATGAACCTGCTCCTGAAGAGTGTTTCTTTCTAGTATTAGAGGAAAGTAAACTTTTAAAATTAGATAATTTTTTACCTAAACTAGTAGAAGAAGTTTGTGATGGTGTGAGTGTCCTAAATTCAAAAGAAGAAGGGGGAAATAACTCATCTCTGTATGATGAGTACGTTTCTTTTAAAAGAGATCTAATTTCTGAAAGTAATTTATCTACATCTTGTTTATAATTTAAACATAAAATAAAATTAGATAAAAATTTAAATTATCTATTTTAATTCTAGGATTTATAATTGTAAAAACTATTCCATGCAGATGTGAAAACTCATTAGAATTCAAACTACAATATGATTAAAGATTGTCTTCCTTATAAACAAGCAATTCAATTTTTTACAGTAAATGAATGTTCATCTTGTTATATTAGCGATGAAGAGTGAAAATTGTATGAAAATTTTTGTACTTTTCTAGAAAAATTTGACACTACCACAAAAGCAATTTCTGGTACATATTATCCTACATGTAACTTAGTTTTTTATAATCTTAATGAGATTGCTCAAGTATTTGCTGCATACAGAGATGATGACAGTCTTGAAGAGGCTATACATGATATGAAAGAAAATTTTCGAAAATATTTTGAAAATATGCCTTTTTTAGTCCACATTATCGGCAATAACTTTTAAAAGATTGTCTCCTAGGTCCACTGTGTTTATATGTAAAATAATTTCATTAACTTTATAAATATATTTGTTTAAGATTTTTAGACCAACTTGTACACATAAATTCAATATATGGCAAGCACATCTAACATGAAAAAGTTTACCGTTTAAAATCCAATCTAATACCGTTTTTAATTGTCTTGTTGAAACAGTATTTTCACTTGCATTATCAAAAAAAAATAGAAAATATTTTATTTTCTATACCATAATTTTTACAAGTAAGAAAAATTGAATTTGCTACATTTGTAGCAGAATGTTTCTCAGAAAATTTAGAAAATAATAAAATATGTTTTTGTAAAATCCAGTTATCATCAATAAAGTGAGCAATAATACATAAATTGAATAAGATTTAGATCCCCTATATCGGAAGTTAATAAAATTTTTCTAGCATCAATAGTAAAATGAGCCTTCAAAATATTTTTTCTATTTACAAATAAATCTTCAATTTCTTTAGTTATAGTTTGTCTACTAATTCTCTTATAATCAGGAGTAAAAAACAGATTTAAGATAATCAACTAATGCATCTGATTCAGTAAAAGAAAATGAAAGTTCTGCTCGAATAATAAATTCAGCTAACTTATGAATAAATTCAGCTAATATATGTTTATTTACTTCAGGCTTATATCTCCAAGTGGAGAATGTGCCTGAATCAGCTAATATTTGTGCTTGTTGTGTTGGTAAACCGTGATTTTTAGCATGTTTTTTTCATAGTGTTTACTAAGAACACCTGTACCGTATCCTTCTTTATGATCAAATAGTTGATGGCAGTACTTACATTCTGCCTTTCTCTCTACCTTCAATAACTTTTTCTACGAAATGGTTCCACACTAGAGAAATTTTGGCTCTTACTTTAGTGGTTGTGTTAGTTGTTGTGTTTCTAGAACTATAGTATCATGCTGTGCTGGTTGTGTATCGTGTTGTTCTATGTTTCAGTAAAAAAAGGAGCCAGAGATTGTGCGTGCATTGGTGATGTTGACATTAAAAGTTGAGAATATGAGAAATATTGAGGAGGGAAAGAAATAGAATGCCGACCTGTACCACTATCACTGGCATATGCAGCATGTGTATAGGGTGTAAAACCACTGTAGTCAATTGCATAGCTTGATGAACAGTGATAGGGAGCAAATCCGAATGTTGGGGAGCATAATTATATGGTGGGTAAGCGACATATGTTGACGATGAGCTACCGCCAGCATCGGTGTAAGGTGCAGCAGATGAAGAATTGTGTGTTGATGAAGAGCTACTGTAACGCCCCGATCCCACGGATACGGGAACGTCACTGCGACGTATATACGTAGGTCAGAAAATGCCCCCACGTGTATACGCTAAGCATAAGTACAACAAGGATCAGAGTACACGACAAAGCGTGATATACATACATATGCCAACTTAAAAGTACAAGTACAAGTTATCACAAGATATGATAAAATATTATACATTACATGTATCTTTTATCACAACCAAGTCCAAAAGTAAAAGATACAATATGAACACAAAATGCTCACGAGTAGGATGAAGATCTCGTGAGTCAAAAGAGAAGTCTGGCACAAAGGACTGGAACTAGTCTGCCTGCTCACTAAGAAAAGCTTGATCCTCGGTGGAAGGCTCCACTTCGATCCAAGCTTCGGAACCTGAATATACAAATCCAAGGGAGTCAGGACCTCCCAACAATGAACAGGCTACAGCCAAATGGCTAAGAGACAAGAATATGAGAGTTAGAACAGTATAATGAATACAAATCAACAAGTAATGGAAGCATAAAGAGTAAAAGTCCGAATACAATAGATCCACAGTTAACGTCCTTTATTATTATTACTTGTCTTACTGTGATATCTAGCTATGTGACCCAGCGTCCCAGCGCACATAGATCCATATCCTAGTAAAGCAAGGTTGTTATTGGAAACCAGCGGGATTATCAACGAACTATGTTTACAGTGGATCCCGTACATGCCCGGTGTAATACCCCTCTCCCGGAATACGTGCCTAGTTACGTATTCAGTCCTTTGACCGTATTTTCCGATGTACCTTCCGTATTTGACCGATTTTAATTTCAAATATCATTTTTCAATATTTTAGATTTTATGTGATTTTCTGGAATTTTCTGGAATTAAAATGAATTTCTCCGAAACCGGTGTCGGCCAGTACCGCTGGCCGATTTCCGAATTTTTATCTTCCAAACAGTTAGGAATTTCTAGATGGCCCTTTAGGCATTATTCCTTAGAATCATGTTTTCAACCTACACTCTTTTTCTGGAGATTTTACGAATTTATGAAAATCCCAACTGAGTCGGCAGGTGACTGATTCCGGGATTTTTAATTTTAAAACTACAAAGTATTTCTTCCAACGAATTTCACCATGAGTCTTAAAATCTTATTCTTGATTTTTGGTAAAATTTTCAGACCAATCCGAAATACTTGAATTTCGGGCATTTTTCCAAAAATTGCAAAATTCCTTTTCCACTTCATTTCCACCTCATTTCCCACTCACACTTCACCTAACCCCACTCACTCTCTCCCTCTCCCACAGCCGGCCAAGTGGCCAAGGAGGGGACACTCACCTCACCCCCCTTTTTACACAAAAGTCCCTCTCATCCATCAAAATCCCAACCCCTTTACAAAAATCCCAAACCTATATAAACTTATCATTTGCAACATTGCCTTTTCTTCCTCATTTCTTCTCAAAGAAAAGAACTCTCAAGATCTCCTTCTTCCTCTAGCAAGAACCCTAGCTTCAAGAGATCACCCCAATCTCTTCACCCCACCTCAAGATCTCTAGAGAATCAACCAAGGCTTAATTCAAGGCAACACCAAGGGGAGTTCTTCAACCCTAGCTTCAACTACAAGTTGTGGATTGGAGCCAACACCTCAATCCTTGGATCAAGCTTCAGATTTGAACCCTCCAAGTGAGTTCTTACTCACCAAGACCTAGTTCACACATCACATACTTGAAGTAGAAATCTTTGTTCACTTGCACACTAAAAAATCCTATCTTTAGGTCATCTAAGCTCAAATCCAACCATTCCAAGGGAGTAATTCACACACCAAGACTTGTATTAGCCTTAGAGCACTGTGTTTACACTTCTTGTACACATAGGTCACCTAAAACCAGGAATTTAGCCATCAAACACGTTTCCAGAATTTCTGTCCTGTACACTGATTTTCCCCTATTAGTCGACTTACCCTAAGACCTAGTCGACTAGAACACTTAGCTGAAATTTAGTTTTTTCTGGAAGACACAGCATTAGTCGACTTGCCCAAAAATATCAGTCGACTAATAAACTCTCTGGAAACCCATATTAGTCGACTCCTGAATCCACCTAGTCGACTAATCCATCCTGGACCAGAAAACCCAACTTTCTGTATCACAGATCTAGACGACCGAAATATCTGTTAGTCGACTAGTACTTCCTATTAGTCGACTACCCTCTTACCCTAGTCGACTAGCATGCACTGAAACAGAATTTCAACACTCTGTATCCCAGTTTTAGTCGACCAATCCAAACTCCTAGTCGACTAGAAACCCTATTAGTCGACTAACCATTACCCCTAGTCGACTAATCCTGGCTGTGTGTCATAGTTAATTTCTGTTCTAAATTTAGTACCTATACTTGTTACATGCGTATTATTTCCTGCTTGTTCATGCTTCAATACTAGCACTACATGACATATAACTGAATGGATGCATCTCCTATTGCCTCATGACTTGTTATTGTATATATTCGTTTCATGGCATGTTAAATAACAACATCACCACCTATCATGCCATCTCTTAAAACAAAGCATGATACACCGGACTTTTACATAAAATGCACCAACTTACACATGGGTCAGGGGGAAATATGCGGATATCGATATGTGTTCGTGTTTACAGTGGTATTAGGATGTGCACCATGTTTCCGGTCTTACCTGCGGTACTCCAGGGGACCGAGGGGAGTGCTTCCTCCCTTTCCTGTTTACTGTCATGACAAGGGCATACATAAGACCCTCCTGTTAGCCTAGCGGCAGGTTCCGTCTTCAAGCAACGGAACAATACTGGGCCGTGGTCCCGGGCATGCACGGGACACACTGTAAACATAGTTCGTCGATACAACCGCTGTTTCCAGTAACAACCTTGTTTCACTAGGATATGGATCTGTGTGCTCTGGGACGCTGGGTCACATAGCTAGATATCACAGTAAGACAAGTAATAATAATAAGACATTAATTGTAGATTTATTGCATATGACTTATCTTTCTTAGTTTACATCTCTTGTCATGCATTGTTACTTAGTACTATTTCATTATCTCTATTCATGATCCTTGCCACTTGGCTATCTTTTATTTGTTGTATTATGTCTTGACCCTTTGGATTTGCATATTCAGATTCTGAGGCCTGGGTCGAAGTGGAGCCTTCCACAGAGGACTTAGCTTACCTAGGAGAGCAGGCTGACCAGCTCTAGATCTATCCTGCCCGACACTTCTTTTTGGTTCTCGGATCTCCATCCTTCGTGAGCACTTTTGTATTTTTGACTATATATCGTTCTTTTTGGACTTGGGTTGTGATAAAGGACACTTGTAAAGTGATTTTGCTTATCATAACTTGTATAACTTTGTTTATATTTCGTAAGTTGGCATATGATTATACCACGCTGTGTGTGTTGTACTCTGATACTTGTTGTACTTATGCTTAGCGTATATACGTGGGGGCACCATCTGACCTACGTATATGCGTTGCAGTAACGTTCCTGTATCATTGGGATCGGGGCGTTACAGGTTGGTATCAGAGCCTAGGCTCTCAAACCTAAAAGTACAACCAAGTGGCAAATTCTAGTGATTTGCTAATGTCAACTACAATGTACAAAGTTATATAGTCCTTCTCGACTTCGTCCTTGATTCGATCCTCGTATCCTAAACTCCTTCCCTTTGTTTCCAATTCCAGATCTTATCCCTTTCGGTATGGAGAGACGTTCGGGTCGCAACAATGTCGGGCAAGTACCGAATGGACCCGTAGGAGGAGAGGGTGCTGATGTCCTGAGGATCATTCAGACTATGCTGGGAAACCAGCAACAGCAGATGGAGAATCAGCAGCAGCAGACTGAGCTCCTCAGGCAGGAGTTGGCAGCTCCGAAGGAGCAAAGGCCTGGGAACGTGTCAGACTTTCGGCGGCTGCAACCGGCCGTATTCACGGGAGTCGAGAGACCATTGGAGGCTGAACAGTGGTTGACAGACACCACCGATCTGCTGAACGCCGCCAGGGTGCCTAAGGAGAACCAAGTGGAGGTTGCAAAGATCCAGCTGAAGGACATAGCCAGGACTTGGTGGCTTGCAGAGGAGGCTCGCTTGAAGGAGCCTATCTCTTGGGATACGTTCTCCAAGAGCTTTTATAGCAGGTTCTTTCCCGCCACTGCTCAGAAGGACATGGAGGAGCAATTCATCAGGCTTCAACAGGGGGACAGATCCGTGGATGAGTATGCTGCAGAATTTCTCAGGCTGAGTCGCTTTGCCCCTTACATGGTGTCAGATGAAGAGAAGAGGGCAAGCAGGTTTCAGCAGGGTTTACAGATGGAGATCCAGATGTTTCTGATGCCCAGCAGCTGAAGACCTATGCTGAGGTTCTCACCATCGCTCGAGAGGTGGAGCGTGGGTTTTAGAAGAAGCAAGAGAACCAGGCCATGAAGAGGCCGTTTGTGCCGGTGGGCAGAGGAGGACCATCCAGAGCAGCGAAGGTCCAGGCCAGGCAACCATTCAGGGCAGTTCCTTACCAGGTGGCTCGACCAGGTCTTATCTGCAATTTCTGCCAGAAACCAGGACACTCTCAGCAGGATTGCCGGAGGGCAAACGGATGGTGTTTGGTGTGTGGAGCACGAGACCATGCCGTAGAGACCTGTCCTCGCAGGAGAATGGGGTTTGCTAATCAAACCTTGCCGGCACCTCAAGGGCAGAATGGACAGAGGGCACTACCAGGGCCAGTTGGGCAGAGGCACCAGGGACCAGTGATGAGGAGAGCTCTTCCCCTTCCTCCACCGCGTGTTGTTCGCCCAGTGCAGAGAGGAGCCCGGACGGCAGCAGGGCGTGGCAGAGGTCAGGCCTACAACCTGACAGCAGAGGAGGCTGAGGCTTCAGAGGAGGTGATTACAGGTAACATCAGAGTTCATTCTATACCTGTTCTCGCTCTCTTCGATTCGGGTGCATCCCACTGTTATATCTCCGACCATTTTGTGGCTGTTCATTCCATACCTGTTAAGGCTTTAGACCACAAGTGGGAGATAAGTACAGGGAATGGGGTAGTTGTATCTTCTAGAGTTTGTGCTGACTGTCCAGTGGAACTTTGTGGGAAGACCTTGGCCATAGATATGCTCGTACTAGACACCAAAGGGTACGACGTAATCTTAGGCATGACTTGGCTCAGTCAGTACTATGCGGTGATAGACTGTAGAGGAAGGAAGATCAATTTCAGAATCCCTCATCAGCCGGAGTTCCAGTTTAGCGGAGAGGTGAAGCCTGCTAAGAAAGAGATTCAGATGACCACTTCGGAGGTTCTGAAGGGAGTGCCAGTGTGGGATGAATTTCCAGGAGTCTTTGCTGAGATTTCAGGACTTCCACCGGAGAGGATAGTGGAGTTCTCCATTGATACAGTTCCGGGGACAGCTCCTATATCCAAGGCTCCGTACAGGATGGCACCGACGGAGTTGGAGATCCTGAAGAAGCAGCTGCAGGAGTATTCGGACAAGGGATTGATTCGGCCAAGTACTTCACCATGGGGAGCTCCAGTGCTCTTGGCGAATAAGAAGGATGGTGGTAAGAGGCTTTGTATTGATTATAGGGAGTTGAACAAGGTCACCATCAAGAACAAGTATCCCTTGCCCCGGATTGATGATTTGTTTGATCAGCTCCATGGAGCCCGTGTATTTTCTAAGTTAGATTTGCAGTCGGGTTACCATCAGCTGAGGGTGAAGAAGGAGGATGTTCCGAAGACGGCATTCAGGACCCGTTATGGCCACTATGAGTTTCTAGTTATGCCTTTCGGAGTCACCAATGCCCCTGCGGTTTTCATGGATTTGATGAATCGAGTGTTCTCCCCTTACCTAGATCAGTTTGTAGTTGTATTCATAGATGACATCCTGATCTATTCAAGGAATGAGAAGGAGCATGCAGAGCACTTGAGGATTGTGTTGCAGACCCTCCAGCAAGAGCAGCTTCATGCCAAGAGGAGCAAGTGTGAATTCTGGTTGGACAGCATAGCCTTCCTCGGACACATAGTTTCAGCAGAAGGAATTTCAGTTGATCCCAGTAAAGTCCAGGCAGTGCAGAATTGGCCAGTTCCGAAGACGGTGACTGAGATAAAGAGCTTTCTTGGACTAGCCGGATATTACAGGCGCTTTGTCCAGGATTTTTCTAGACTTGCAGCTCCGTTGACCAGGCTCACCAGAAAAGGGGAGAGATACATATGGACAGAAGATTGTGATGCAGCATTTGAGCAGTTGAAGCAGAGGCTTATCACAGCTCCAATCTTGAGGACTCCTTCAGGAAGAGGAGGGATGGTCATTTTCTGTGATGCATCGGGTAAAGGCCTGGGGTGTGTGCTTATGCAACAGGATCATGTTATAGCATATGCATCTAGGCAGTTGAAGCCTCATGAGAGGAATTACCCAACTCATGACTTGGAGTTGGCAGCTGTGATATTTGCTTTGAAGATCTGGAGACACTACCTTCTGGGAGACAAAGTGTTGATATACACAGATCACAAGAGCCTCAAGTATATATTCTCACAGAAGGAGTTGAACATGAGGCAGAGGCGGTGGCTGGAGCTGATGGCAGACTATGACATTGACTTGCAGTATCATCCAGGCAAAGTCAATACCGTACCGGATGCACTGAGCAGGATGCCAGAGAACAGAGTGCTAGTCCACCTCACGCAGCAGAGGGAGTTGATTCAGGAATTCATTAGATTGATTTGATGTTAGTGCAAGGGGGTGATAAGGCCGGGCAGTTCATGGCTTTACAGATCCAGTCATCATTGATAGAGGAGATCAAGGGAGCTCAGAAGGAGGACCCCAGATTGCAGACATTCAGAGCTCAGGTGGAGGCTGGATTGAGGTCGGATATCTGCATTCACCCAGATGGTGCATTGTATTTTGGAGATAGACTTTGTGTTCCCCGAGGAGAAGTCAGACAGAAGATTTTGGAGGAAGCACACAGTTCAGCTTATTCTATACACCCTGGGGGAAATAAGATGTACCAGGACCTGAAGAAAACACTTTTGGTGGAATGCTATGAAGAGGGAGATAGCCCAGTTTGTTGCCAAGTGCTTGGTTTGCCAGCAGATAAAGATCGAGCATCAGAGATCAGCTGGACTTCTTCAACCTTTGCCGATACCCGAATGGAAGTGGGAGCATATCACCATGGACTTTGTG
Organism: Agave tequilana; assembly: GCA_038442645.1. Taxonomy (NCBI): domain Eukaryota; kingdom Viridiplantae; phylum Streptophyta; class Magnoliopsida; order Asparagales; family Asparagaceae; genus Agave; species Agave tequilana. The sequence goes on along the minus strand of JAVJIF010014588.1, from coordinate 23,655 downwards.
ACGGCATTTACCTCGGAGTCCCAGGGGTAATAATGCGGTGTGGGTGATAGTTGATCGCCTCACCAAGTCAGCTCACTTCATACCATTCAGGGTAGGCCAGACGACAGAGGTTCTGGCAGATAAGTATATGAAGGAGGTAGTTCGTCTGCATGGAGTTCCAGTTAGTATTGTGTCAGATAGAGACACCAGATTCAGATCTCATTTCTGGGAGAGTCTCCAAGAAAGTCTGGGAACTCGTCTGAAATTCAGTACTTCTTATCATCCTCAGACAGACGGACAATCTGAGAGGACTATCCAGATCCTTGAAGATATGTTGAGGGCTTGCATGATTGACTTTGGGGGATCTTGGGAAGACCATCTTCACTTGGCTGAGTTTTCATATAACAACAGCTACCAGGCAAGTATTAAGATGGCACCTTTTGAGGCATTGTATGGTAGGAAGTGCCGATCACCGATTTGTTGGGATGAAGTCGGTGAGAGGAGTCTTTTGGGACCAGAGATTCTGATGCAGACTACAGAGAAAGTCAGGGTTATCAGAAATCATCTCAGGGCTGCTCAGAGTAGGCAGAAGAGTTGGGCAGACACTCGGAGAAGGCCATTAGAGTTCCAGGTTGGAGATCATGTATTCTTGAGGATATCACCTACCAGAGGAGTGATCCGGTTCGGTGCTCGTGGGAAGCTGAGTCCAAGGTATATTGGCCCATTCGAGATCCTGGATCGTGTGGGAGATGTGTCCTATAGATTGGCATTACCGCCATCTTTGGACGGGGTGCATAATGTCTTCCACGTGTCTCAGTTGAGGAAGTATGTCAGGGATGACAGCCATATCCTGGATCATTCCGAGCTGGAGCTACAACCGGATTTATCATACCAAGAGCAGCCGTTGGCCATCCTGGATAGGAGTGTCAAGACACTGAAGAGCAGAGCTATTCCATTGGTATTGGTGTCATGGAACAGGCACGCGCCAGGAGAGGCCACTTGGGAGCGTGAGGACGTTATCCGGGAGCGTTATCCTCAACTTTTCACATCTTGATTGGGTAAGACTCTTCCCTTCTACTTTTTCTACCGTTATCTTTCCTTGTATCCATATCTATCTATTGCCTTCCCGTTATCTTTTACCTTATGAAATTTCGAGGACGAAATTTTTGTAAGGTGGGTAGATTGTAATACCCCTCTCCCGGAATACGTGCCTAGTTACGTATTCAGTCCTTTGACCGTATTTTCCGATGTACCTTCCGTATTTGACCGATTTTAATTTCAAATATCATTTTTCAATATTTTAGATTTTATGTGATTTTCTGGAATTTTCTGGAATTAAAATGAATTTCTCCGAAACCGGTGTCGGCCAGTACCGCTGGCCGATTTCCGAATTTTATCTTCCAAACAGTTAGGAATTTCTAGATGGCCCTTTAGGCATTATTCCTTAGAATCATGTTTTCAACCTACACTCTTTTTCTGGAGATTTTACGAATTTATGAAAATCCCAACTGAGTCGGCAGGTGACTGATTCCGGGATTTTTAATTTTAAAACTACAAAGTATTTCTTCCAACGAATTTCACCATGAGTCTTAAAATCTTATTCTTGATTTTTGGTAAAATTTTCAGACCAATCCGAAATACTTGAATTTCGGGCATTTTTCCAAAAATTGCAAAATTCCTTTTCCACTTCATTTCCACCTCATTTCCCACTCACACTTCACCTAACCCCACTCACTCTCTCCCTCTCCCACAGCCGGCCAAGTGGCCAAGGAGGGGACACTCACCTCACCCCCCTTTTTACACAAAAGTCCCTCTCATCCATCAAAATCCAACCCCTTTACAAAAATCCCAAACCTATATAAACTTATCATTTGCAACATTGCCCTTTTCTTCCTCATTTCTTCTCAAAGAGAAGAACTCTCAAGATCTCCTTCTTCCTCTAGCAAGAACCCTAGCTTCAAGAGATCACCCCAATCTCTTCACCCCACCTCAAGATCTCTAGAGAATCAACCAAGGCTTAATTCAAGGCAACACCAAGGGGAGTTCTTCAACCCTAGCTTCAACTACAAGTTGTGGATTGGAGCCAACACCTCAATCCTTGGATCAAGCTTCAGATTTGAACCCTCCAAGTGAGTTCTTACTCACCAAGACCTAGTTCACACATCACATACTTGAAGTAGAAATCTTTGTTCACTTGCACACTAAAAAATCCTATCTTTAGGTCATCTAAGCTCAAATCCAACCATTCCAAGGGAGTAATTCACACACCAAGACTTGTATTAGCCTTAGAGCACTGTGTTTACACTTCTTGTACACATAGGTCACCTAAAACCAGGAATTTAGCCATCAAACACGTTTCCAGAATTTCTGTCCTGTACACTGATTTTCCCCTATTAGTCGACTTACCCTAAGACCTAGTCGACTAGAACACTTAGCTGAAATTTAGTTTTTTCTGGAAGACACAGCATTAGTCGACTTGCCCAAAAATATCAGTCGACTAATAAACTCTCTGGAAACCCATATTAGTCGACTCCTGAATCCACCTAGTCGACTAATCCATCCTGGACCAGAAAACCCAACTTTCTGTATCACAGATCTAGACGACCGAAATATCTGTTAGTCGACTAGTACTTCCTATTAGTCGACTAACCCTCTTACCCTAGTCGACTAGCATGCACTGAAACAGAATTTCAACACTCTGTATCCCAGTTTTAGTCGACCAATCCAAACTCCTAGTCGACTAGAAACCCTATTAGTCGACTAACCATTACCCCTAGTCGACTAATCCTGGCTGTGTGTCATAGTTAATTTCTGTTCTAAATTTAGTACCTATACTTGTTACATGCGTATTATTTCCTGCTTGTTCATGCTTCAATACTAGCACTACATGACATATAACTGAATGGATGCATCTCCTATTGCCTCATGACTTGTTATTGTATATATTCGTTTCATGGCATGTTAAATAACAACATCACCACCTATCATGCCATCTCTTAAAACAAAGCATGATACACCGGACTTTTACATAAAATGCACCAACTTACACATGGGTCAGGGGGAAATATGCGGATATCGATATGTGTTCGTGTTTACAGTGGTATTAGGATGTGCACCATGTTTCCGGTCTTACCTGCGGTACTCCAGGGGACCGAGGGGAGTGCTTCCTCCCTTTCCTGTTTATTGTCATGACAAGGGCATACATAAGACCCTCCTGTTAGCCTAGCGGCAGGTTCCGTCTTCAAGCAACGGAACAATACTGGGCCGTGGTCCCGGGCATGCACGGGACACACTGTAAACATAGTTCGTCGATACAACCGCTGTTTCCAGTAACAACCTTGTTTCACTAGGATATGGATCTGTGTGCTCTGGGACGCTGGGTCACATAGCTAGATATCACAGTAAGACAAGTAATAATAATAAGACATTAATTGTAGATTTATTGCATATGACTTATCTTTCTTAGTTTACATCTCTTGTCATGCATTGTTACTTAGTACTATTTCATTATCTCTATTCATGATCCTTGCCACTTGGCTATCTTTTATTTGTGTGTATTATGTCTTGACCCTTTGGATTTGCATATTCAGATTCTGAGGCCTGGGTCGAAGTGGAGCCTTCCACAGAGGACTTGGCTTACCTAGGAGAGCAGGCTGACCAGCTCTAGATCTATCCTGCCCGACACTTCTTTTTGGTTCTCGGATCTCCATCCTTCGTGAGCACTTTTGTATTTTTGACTATATATCGTTCTTTTGGACTTGGGTTGTGATAAAGGACACTTGTAAAGTGATTTTGCTTATCATAACTTGTATAACTTTGTATTTATATTTCGTAAGTTGGCATATGATTATACCACGCTGTGTGTGTTGTACTCTGATACTTGTTGTACTTATGCTTAGCGTATATACGTGGGGGCACCATCTGACCTACGTATATGCGTTGCAGTAACGTTCCCGTATCATTGGGATCGGGGCGTTACACCCGGGATAACGGTCCAGGATTGTTCCGTTGCTTGGTGACGGAAGCCAGCCGCTAGGCTAACAGGAGGGACTTATGTATGCCCTTATCATGATGGTACCAGTAAGGAGGGAGCAAGCACTCCCCTCGGTCCCCTGGAGGCCCACAGGTTAGACCGGAAATATGATTGTACAATATACCTAATACCACTGTAACACGAACACATATCGATATCCGCATGTTTTCCCCCGACCCAATGTAAGTTGGTCCATTTTATACAAAAGTCAAGTGTATCATACTTGGTGTTAAGAGATAGCATGATAAGTGGTGATATTCGTTAATTAACAAGTTATGAAATGAGAATATACAATAACAAGCCATGAAGTAACAAGAGGTAATATCCATTAAGTAACAGGTCATGAAGTACCATTCAGGAAGCATAAACAAGAATAATATATCCCACATGTATCAAGGTATGATCCAAATTCAGAAAAGAAATCAACTATAATAAACAGCCTAAATTAGTCGACTAGGTGGAATGGTTAGTCGACTAATAGTGGTCTCTAGTCGACTAACAGTCTGGACTAGTCGACTAAAACTGGGTTCCAGAGAGTTGGAATTCTGTTTCAGGGAAAGTTAGTCGACTAGGTGGAAAGAGTAGTCGACTAACAATGATCTATAGTCGACTAACAGATACGTAAGTCGACTAAAACTGTGAAACAGAGAGTTGGGTTTCTGTTTCAGGAAAAGTTAGTCGACTAGGGTGGAAAGGGTAGTCGACTAACAGTGATTTATAGTCGACTAATAAATAAACTAAGTCGACTAAAACTGTGTTCCAGAAAAGGTTACGTTTCAAATAGAGATCTCTAGTCGACTAATCCCTAGGTCAAGTCGACTAATCGTGGTCTGAAAACAGGGTACAGGACAGAATTTGATGGTTGAATTTGAAGGCCAAAAGCATGATTTTGAAGGGCATAAGTATACATGAATTGTAACCACCAGTATACTAGAAATTGAACAGTCTTGGTGAGTAAAAATACTCACAAGGAATGGTTTATCGAAGCTTTACGAGTTCCGAAAAGGTCGTTGTCGACGATATCACCAACTTGATCCTTGGCGATATAAACGACGAAGAAAACTACGATCTCAATTCCAAAGTAGTGGTAGTTGAAGAGGAGATGAAGACTTAGGTGAGCTTTTGGAGTTGGTGGTGGAGTTTGAGATGGAGGAGGAAGTGGTGAGGGCTAAATCTTTGGTGAAATGAAGAAAAAGGAAAAGAAATGTAAAGGAAATGTTTATATAGGTTTTAGATTTTGTAAAGGAGTTGTAAATAAGGTAGAAGAGAGGGGGTTTTTGCAAATAGGGGAGGTGAGGTGTCCCTCTTTTGGCCACTTGGCCGGCCATGGAAGAGAGAGAGAAAGAGGGGCATTAATGAGGAAGTGTGTGGAGTTTGTTGGAAAATTGGAAAAGATTGGAATTTTTGGAAATTGGAAATCTTGTGGCTTGTGAAGGAAGGAAAGGAAAACAAGAGAAAGGAAAAAGGAAAAGAATTTAAAAAAGAAGATATTTTCTTGGACTTAGAAAATAAAAATATTAAAAAGACAAGTTCCCGGGTTTAAGTCGAAGATGCGGAAAACATTTCGGAAAATACCGAAATCGTCCCGAAATCAAGTATCTTGGAACGACTCGTAAAATTTACCAAAAATCAATAATAATATTTTAAGACTCATGGTGAAATTCGTTTGGAGAAATAATTTATAGTTTTAAAACTAAAAATCCCGGAATCAGTTAGCTACCGACTCCGGTGGAATTTTCATAAAATCATAAAATTCCCAGAAAAAGTATTTAGGTAAGAAATACGATTCTAAGAAATAATGCCTAAAGGACTTTCTAGAATTTCCTGACTGTTTGTAAGATAAAAATCTGGGAATCGATCAGCGACACTGGTCGACACCGGTTTTGAGGATTTTCAATTAATTCAGGAAATTCCAGAAATCATATAAAATCTAAAATATTGGAAAATAATATTTGATACTGAAATCGGTCAAATACAGGAAGTAAATCGAAAAAATACGATCGAAAAACTGAATACGCAACTAAGTACGTATTCTGGAAACGGGGTATTACAGCTACCACTGGTTTCGGATGAGGTACCGCCAGTACTCCAGTTGGGCTCCCTTAGACTAGATTAGAATTTGGTAGAGATTTATAATTATAAGAGAATAAGAGTGATTTATAATAGAAGAGAGAGGATTGAGGTTGAGTGAGATGAAAGTGAATGAGATTGGAGGGTAATTATAGAAGTTAGAGGTTTTTTTTTTAAAGGATACAAAGGCTCAAAAAAGAGCCGTTGTGGGTGAGTAAGAGGGTGTGGCACCCTCTTACTCACCCACAACGGCTCTTTTTTGAGCCGTTAAGGGTTGAAAAAAATAAAAAACGAATTTAGGGGTCTGAGACTAATTTTCCTCTCTAACAGTTATATAATTATATTAGAGTCATTGGACATAAAAAAAATTAGAAAAGGGGGGCCGGGGAAATTTTTCCCGACCTGATTCGTCCCGTGATTCGTCACGGGACGAATTGGATTCGTCCCGTTTACACGGGACGGGTCAAGACCCGCCCATACGGGTTGACCTGCAACCCGCCCTGTGCAACTCAAACGGGTCGCACAGTGCGGAGAGGGGCGGGTCGACGCGGGTCGACCCGCCCCATTAGCCATCCCTAGATTCACACGAAGGAGAATCCCGCTTATATGCTTACCAAGGTTGTTCCGAAAGTAAAGTTTGTACATTGTAAAGAATTGCTCCATATACCGCCAGTGACTTGAGCTCAGTGGAGCTCGTTTGGATGAACTACGGGTGGCTTGATCCCCTAGGCAGGAGGTACATAGGCAACCAAACTAGTGCAGCCTATTGGAGTCTACATGGTACTATGTTGTGTTCAGCTCAGATTTGAGAAATCTTCACTGAGGTGGAGAATTATGGGGAGAGAGTATAGAATCTTAATAAAGGAGTTGTTTAACTCCTTAATTTTAGTACAAAGTTTGCATGAAGTGTTAGGATACAACAAATACGTGAATACGCAACAAGAGAAGCAGGTTGCTTTGTCTATTGACAGGCGTTGTCAGCTGTCGACAGAGCTCTGACGATAGGCCTCCCATGGTTGTCGACAGATTTTTCCCGAAAGTTAGGTGTTTTACAGACTGGCTCAGTCTATCGACATGCCAATAGGCTTGTCGACAGCGTTTGATCTCTGGGCAGTATCCAAGTTAGATTCAGAATTTATTTATGATCCGAATTCAATTTTGGTTTTCTTATTTTCATGGGCTCTATGGATATATAAAGAAGGGTATTGTCCCCTATTGATTGTATCTTGTACTTGATTAATTTTAATAATATCTCTCTCCCTTTCTGCCCCGAAAAGTAGGCAAATTCATGAATCTCGTTTGATCTTATATTCTCGTTTTTTTTTCCTTTTATTTGCTTATTTGTGCGATTGGTTACTATTTCTGGTGTTGTTATTCTCTGTTACTGAGATTACAACAAGAGGAAATTTAAATTCAAGGAATATGTTAAATAAAAAGAGATTTTAGAGGGAATTTTTGTTTTCCCCAGAAATAACAATTCTATATTTGTCATTTGAGGGAGTTTTGTGTTGTCTTCAACAGTTTGCATTAAACCTAATCATGCTGGGTTAGAAGTTAGAACCAAGGAGGAAAATGTTGGATGTGAGTTGAGTTGGAGGGAAAACTTGAGTTTCCCTCTTATTCACCTTTGAGTTTAGTCCCACATTGGATAGGACATGGGAGGTTAGGTAGTATATATACCAACACCTCTCATGCCTATTGTTATGAGTGTTGGGCCATGGGCCACATCCCCACACGCGCGCACACGCGCCGAACCGAACCGGGCCGGGCCGGGCCGGGTGCGGGTGGGCGCGCGCCCACGACCTGCGGACACGAATGCAGTTCGGTTCAGGGGCTTGTTGGACCTGCTACATTTTGTTTTTTATTTTTTTTTAATTTTGATTTAAAATTCTGTTATGATTTTTCGAGATTTTCGATTCAGTTTTGACCCACTCTCCCACTCTCCGGATCTGCTCGCGAACTGCACGATCGTGTGCAGATTTGGAGCGGGTCTGTTGTAACAGCTGAACTCCGAGAATCTATAAATAGCTTCTCGCAGTTCAGACTGTTACCTGCACAAAACTTACAGTCTCCTTCTCCCTCCTCCAAAATTCTTCCTTACAAAATTCGGTTCGGTTTTTGGTGATTTCTCCGGCAAAATTTATTACATACGGCAGCGCATTTCCATCTGAGCAGAGGCCTAGCTCTTCGTCCGGGGCTGGGTGCTGGTGATCTACCGGGGAGCTTTTACCGCTAGGAGAGGAGGCTATTCTAAGGTCCGGACGAGGGACCGGCCATCTATCTTCTAGGGCAGTGCTTCTGCACGACTGTCACCCCAGGCCAGCTTTTTTGTTTTCTTTAAATTCTTCATTTTAGTTGCATGCTTAGGACAAGTAATTGTTAAATTTAGAATCTATATTTGTTGCATGCTATAATTCTGAAAAAATATCCTTCAATCTAGAAGATAGAGTATTGATAAATTCTTGCAATTAATTTTAGAGAATTATTTCATGCAATATAGTTACTTGTCCATTTCATGCAGTTGATAATTTTCTTGCAATAAAAAACAGTCCCTGCAAGTAAAGATAATTATTTAAAACAATTAGATATTTAAAAAAAAAAAAATTGTACTCTTACAGTTTGTATTCAATTTTCATTAAAAGATTTGGAAAAGGAAAAGTATTCTTACAGTTTGAAAAAGGAAAAGTACTTACCAATTTATTTAAAAGATTTGCATTAAATTTCATTGCAAAATTAGTGTATTAAATCCTTTCAAACTAATTAGATCTTGTCTTAATATCCTGTTGTAAGATTCCTTAAATCTGATCTAATTATAATCTCTTTTAATTTATTGCAAAACAAAACCTATTTGCTCTAATTATTACAAGGCCAAAATTTCAATATAACATCCTAGAAAATCTAAATAACTTTATTCTTTACAACTTTATATTAAGTAATTATTATAAGGCAAAATTCTTTTCATTACAAACTTTAATCATTTGTTTTCATTACAACATCTTATTAATTTTTGTTACAAAAGAAAATTATTTTATTTAAATCTTGTCATATTTATAAACTCATATTACAAGAATTTTCATACATTCATTAGTTAATTAATTGTTAGTTCTGCTATATTAGTTAACTAAAATAGAATTGTCTAAATTCTTGCAATTATCTAATCCCTCTAGTTATAATTGCATAGTTTAATTGTCTTTTGTTAATTAATTCCTACTAGTTCATTTCTGAAATTTTATTGGACTTATTGATTAGAAATTTAGAGGTACATCAGTTTAAAAATTGAAATAACCTTAGAAATCATTATTGTTATAATTTTGAATTAGGAAATTAAAAGGACAAGTTTATATCTTGTATCTTGTTATATTTTACTTGAATTATTTGGCACATAATTAAAGAAGGATCTTACACTATTTATTTTGCAAACCCTAGTCTAAAAGCTACCAACATAAACTAAATTCTGACATTATTAAAATAATTTGGAATACAGAATTCAGGTAGCACATCCCGTCACTATGGCAAATCTGATCATTCCAAGGGTGTCAAACCGGAGAAATTCTCCGGCACATACTTTAAGAGATGGGCAAACCAGATGAAATACTGGTTAACCACTTTAGGTCTCATATCAGCCATAGATGACTCCATTCCTGCACCTTCTCCTAAACCTTCATCTGTTGGATCTTCTCCTGTTGAAACTCCTCCTACAACTCCTTCCTCCTACATCTATTTGAAACCAGAGGAAATTGACTACCATTGTCTCCATAGAATTCTTAGTGCACTCTCTGATAGTCTATATGACATTTATTATGAATATAAGAGTGCTAAAGAACTATGGACAGCTCTCGAAGATGAATATGGCCTCGATGATGCTGGAATCGAAAGATTCACCTCCTCCTCCTTCAATAAATTCATGATGACCGATAGTAAACCTATCAATGATCAACTTCATGAATTTCAAGACTATATCCGACACCTTCAATCGAAAGGAAATCAATTCTCCGATGATTACAAGGTGTCTTGCCTTATTGATAAACTCCCTCCTTCCTGGTCAACCTTTGCTGGAGACCTCCGTCACAAGCAAGGTGAGACCTAACTCTTGTTCAGCCCTAAAAGCGATTCGCATAGAAGATCAGCATAGGCAAAACTCTAAAACCAAGTCAGAGAAATGAAAGCTAAAGTGAACTTGGTGGAGGATAAGCCTAAGCGAAAATTTATGAATCCCAAGGGCAAAAAGTTCAAAAAACCCAATCATTTTCATTCTTCTCCCCATGCAAATTCTTCTTCTTTCAAACCTTCTCAATCTTCCTCCTTCAAACCCAAAACCTTTGGCCAGAAGTCTGATGGAAGATTCTGCTACATCTGCGGAAGAACGAATCACATGGCACCTCAATGTTTCAACCGGAAGAAAGAACCTGTCAAAGCTCAACCAAGAGGAAATGGAGGAAATAGCGGACACAAGGTCAACATGGTGGAACTAGACTCCAATTCCTTTAGGTTAGATTCTTCTCTTCCTATGTCAACTCTATCACCTTCTCCTCGGACTGGTGGTTAGACTCAGGAGCCAATATTCACATCTGTACTGATCTGTAACGCCCCGATTTCACGGATACGGGGACGTCACTGCGACGTATATACGTAGGTCAGAAGAAGCCCCCACGTATATACGCTAAGCATAAAAGTACAATAAGGAAACAGAGTACAACACAAAGCGTGGTGTATTCATAGGCCAATTTACAAGATACAAGTACAAAGTTATACAAATTATGATAAAGTAATACACTTTACAAGTGTTATTTATCATATCCAAGTCCAAAAGGATATATACAAACATATACACAAGATGCTCACGTAAGAGATGGAGACTCGTGAGCCAAAAAGAGGAGTACGGCACGAGGGAACTAGAGCTGGTCAGCCTGCTCACTGAAGTATGCCTGATCTTCCGTGGAAGGATCCACTTCGTTCCAGGTCTCGGAATCTGAATATGCAAATCCAAGGAATCAAGACATATAAACAATAGATAGCTGCAGCCAAGTGGCTAAGGGACGAGTACAAGTAAGATGGGACTATACAAGTATATCAACTAACAGATATGAAAAGCATGAATAGATAAAGTCGTATAATAGATCTACAATTAACATTTTATTATTATTACTTGTCTTACTGTGATATCTAACTATGTGACCCAACGTCCCAGAGCACATAGGTCCATATCCCAATAAAGCAAGGGGGTTATTGGAAATCAGCGGTTGTATCGACGAACTATGTTTACAGTGGACCCCGTACATACCCGGATAACGGCCATTGATTGTTCCGTTGCTTGGTGACGGAAGCCAGCCGCTAGGCTCAACTGGAGGGACTTATGTATGCCCTTTTCATGATGGTACCAGAAATAAAGGGAGCAAGCACTCCCCTCGGTCCCCTGGAGGCCCACAGGTTAGACCGGAACATGGGTTGCACAACACTCCTAAAAGCCACTGTAAACACGAACACATCGATATCCGCATGTCTTCCCCCGGACCCAATGTAAATTGGTCTATTTTATACAAAAGTCGAGTCTATCATGCTTGATGTAAGTGATGGCATGATAAGGTGGAGATGTATATATTAATTAACAAGTCCTAACATGAAAATACATGGTAACAAGTCATGGAGTATAATTGGTGAGATCCAACGAGTAATATGTCATGAGGTATCGATTATGAAGCATAAACATGAACAAAGTATCACATGCATAGAGGTTAAAGTCCAAAATCAGAAAAGGAAACAACTAAGTTAAATAGTCAGAATTAGTCGACTAGGTGGGAGATTAGTCGACTAATAAGGGTCTTCAGTCGACTAATAGTCCGCAGGAGTCGACTAAAGTGGTTTTCCAGAGAGTTTGGTAGTCGACTGGGTTGGAAGGGTAGTCGACTTGGTGAACTATAAGTCGACTAACGGGTACGCAAGTCGACTAAATCTGTGATATAAAAAGTTGGGATTAATTTCCGGGACATGTTAGTCGACTAGGGTACTATGCATAGTCGACTAGAGGTCTCTGGTCGATTAATAATTGGGATAAGTCGACTAGAGCCGAGAGTTGGTAATTTTTGGTTCAAGGAAAAATTAGTCGACTAGGGTCAAAATGTAGTCGACTAGGGGGGTCTAGTCGACTGGTAAAAATGGGTTAGTCGACTAAAACTGTGAAAATCAGAAAAGCTACGTTTCAACTAAAGTGGGTTAGTCGACTAGTCTCTAGGTCAAGTCGACTAATCCTGGAGAAAACAGAAAACAGAACAGAATTTCAGATGGTTGTTTGTGGCCTAAAATGGGATTTTTATGACACAAGTGTATATGAATGATCTTCACATGTACACAAAGAAGTGATCTAGTCTTGGTGAGTAAAAATACTCACAAGGAAAGGTTATTTGAAGGTTCTACGAGTCTTGAAGGATCGTTTGCCGACGATGTCACCAACTAGGTCTTTGGCGATACCTCCGACGAAGTGAGATGCGATCCAAAACCAAGAGTGTGGTAGCTTGAGAAGAAGATGGTGAAGGCTTTGAGGTGGTTGGGAGTTAGGGATTGAGATGGAGAAGTGAAAAAAGAGAAAAGAATTGTAAAGGAAAGTTTATATAGGATTTGATTTTTGTAAAGGGGATGAAATTAAAGAATTGGAGAGGGGTTTTGTGCAAATAGGGGAGGATGGGGTTGTCTCCTTGGCCAATGGTGGCCGGCCATGGAGATGAAGAGTTAATGAAGGCATTAATGAGGAAGTGGGTGGGATTTTTAGATATTTTGGAGGAGAAGATATTTTGGGAAGTGGTGGAAGGAAAGAAGGAAAGAAAAAGGAAAAAGAAAAAGGAAAAGAATTTGTAAAAAGAAAAGATATTTTCTTAATTTTGAAAAATGAAAATATTGAAAACACTGATTCCCGGGTTTAAATCGAGAATGCGGAAAACATTTCGGAAAATACCGAAATCGTCCGAAATTCAAGTATCTCGGAACGACTCGTAATTTTTACCAAAAATCAAGAATAATATAAGAAGACGTATAGTGAAATCCGTTTGAAGAAATACTTTATAGTTTGGAACTAAAATTCCCGAATCAGTTAACTACCAACTCCGTTGGAATTTTCATAAATTTATAAAATTCTAAAAAAAAGTATTTAGATAAGAAATGTCATTCTAAGAAATAATGTCTAAAAGATTCTCTTGAAATTCCTAACTGTTTGGGAATTAAAATTTCAGGAATCGATCAGCGATACTGGTCGACACGGTTTTGAAGAAATTCATTTTAATTCTAGAAAATTCCAGAAATTCACCTAAAATCTAATATATTAGAAAATGATATTTGAAATTGAAATTGGTCAAATACGGGAAGTAAATCGAAAAATACGATCGAAAATCAGAATACGCAACTTAGTACGTATTTCGGAAACGGGGTATTACAATCTACCCACCTTACAAAAATTTCGTCCTCGAAATTTCATAAGGTGAAGGGTAACAGGAATGGTAACAGATAGATAAGGCTAGGATGAGAGATAACAAATAGAAAAGAGTAAAAGGAAAGAGTCTAACCAATCAAGATGAGAAGAGTTGAGGATAACGCTCTCGGATGACGTCCTCTCGTTCCCAAGTGGCCTCTCCTGGCGCATGGCGGTTCCAAGATACCAACACTAAAGGTATGGCTTTGTTCTTCAGTGTCTTCACACTCCTATCCAAGATGGCCATGGCTGCTCCTGATATGATAAATCCGGTTGTAGCTCCAGCTCGGAATGATCCAAAATATGGCTGTCATTCTTAACATACCTCCTCAACTGAGACACGTGGAAAACATTATGAACTCCGTCCAACGAGGCGGCGCAACGCCAATCGATAAGACACATCTCCCACTCGATCCAATATCTCGAATGGGCCGATATATCTCGGACTTAGTTTCCCACGAGTGCCGAACCGGATTACTCCCTTGGTAGGTGAAATCTTCAAGAACACATGATCTCCAACTCCGAATTCCAATGGCCTCCTCTGCAAATCTGCCCAGCTCTTCTGCCGACTCTGAGCTGCCTTGAGATGATCTCTGATAACTCTAACTTTCTCTGTGGTCTGGATCAAAATCTCTGGCCCCAATAGACTCCTCTCACCGACTTCATCCCAAAAATCGGTGACCTGCATTTCCTCCCATACAGTGCCTCAAAAGGTGCCATCTTAATACTTGCCTGATAACTGTTGTTATAAGAAAACTCAGCCAAGTGAAGATGATCTTCCCATGAACCCCTGAACTCAATCATGCAGGCTCTAAGCATGTCCTCGAGGATCTGGATGGTCCTCTCAGATTGTCCGTCTGTCTGAGGATGATAGGCTGTACTGAACTTCAGACGAGTTCCCAGACTCTCTTGGAGACTCTCCCAGAAATGAGATCTGAATCTGGTATCTCTATCGGATACAATACTGACTGGAACTCCATGCAGACGAACTATCTCCTTCACATACTTATCTGCCAGAACTTCTGTAGTCTGACCCACCCTGAATGGTATGAAATGAGCTGACTTGGTGAGACGATCAATGATAACCCACACAGCATTATTACCTTTGGGACTACGAGGTAATGGCGTGACAAAGTCCATAGTGATGTGCTCCCACTTCCATTCAGGTATTGGCAAAGGATGAAGAAGCCCAGCTGATCTCTGATGCTCAATCTTTATTTGCTGGCACACCAAGCACTTAGCTACAAACTGAGCTATCTCTCTCTTCATGGCATTCCACAAAAGTGCTTCTTCAAGTCCTGGTACATCTGTTTCCTCCTGGATGTATAGAATAGGCTGAACTGTGTGCTTCTTCCAAATCTTCTGTCTAACTTCCCCTTGGGGAACACAAAGCCTACCTCCAAAGTACAATGCACCATCCGGACGAATACAGATATCCGTCCTCAATCCAGCCTCTACCTGAGTTCTGAATGTCTGAAGTCTGGGGTCCTTCTTCTGAGCTTCCTTGATCTCTTCTATCAATGAAGACTGGATCTGCAAGGTCATAAGCTGTCCTGCCTTCTCAGCTCCTCGAACCACCATCAAGTCCAATCTGATAAAGTCCTGAATCAACTCCTTCTGTTGAGTGATTTGGACTAACACTCTGTTCTCTTGGCATCCTGCTCAGGGCATCTGGAACTGTATTGACCTTGCCTGGATGATATTGCAAGTCAATGTCATAGTCTGCCATCAGTTCAACCCACCGCCTCTGCCTCATGTTCAACTCTTTCTGTGAAAAGATATACTTGAGGCTTGTGATCTGTATATATCAGCACTTTATCTCCCAGAAGATAGTGCCTCCAAATCTTCAAGGCAAAGATCACTGCCGCCAACTCCAAGTCATGAGTGGGTAATTCCTCTCATGAGGCTTCAATTGCCTAGATGCATATGCTATCACATGATCATGTTGCATAAGCACACACCCCAGGCCTTTACCTGATGCATCACTAAAGATGACCATCCCTCCTCTCCCTGAGGGAGTTCTCAAGATAGGAGCTGAAATGAGCTTCTGCTTCAACTGCTCGAAGGCTGCATCACACTCCTCTGTCCAAATATACCTTACTCCTTTCCGGGTGAGCTGGGTTAACGGAGCTGCAATCCGAGAGAAATCCTGGACGAAACGTTGTAATATCCAGCTAGTCCAAGAAAACTCTTTATCTCCGTCACCGTCCTCGGAACTGGCCAATCCTTTACTGCCTGGACTTTGCTCGGATCAACTGAGATACCTTCTGCTGACACCATATGTCCAAGAAATGCTATACTGTCCAGCAGAATTCACACTTACTTCTTTGGCATGAAGCTGCTCCTGCTGAAGTGTCTGCAACACAATCCTCAAGTGTTCCGCATGCTCCCTATTGTTCTTTGAATAGATCAAGATGTCGTCGATGAAAACAACAACAAACTGATCCAAGAAGGGCGAGAACACTCGGTTCATCAAGTCATAAACACTGCAGGGGCATTAGTGACTCCGAAAGGCATAACAAGAACTCATAGTGGCCATATCGGGTCCTGAATGCCGTCTTCGGTATGTCCTCCTTCTTCACCCTAGCTGGTGGTATAACCCGACTGTAAATCCAATTTGGAGAACACACGGGCTCCATTAAGCTGATCAAATAGATCATCAATCCTGGGAAGGGGATACCTGTTCTTGATGGTGACCTTGTTCAATTCCCTGTAATCAATACAAAGTCTCTTACTACCATCTTCTTGTTGGCCAACAGTACTGGAGCTCCCCATGGTGAAGTACTTGGCCTAATCACTCCCTTATCTGAATACTCCTGCAGCTGCTTCTTCAGGATCTCCAACTCCGTCGGTGCCATCCTGTACGGAGCCTTGGATATGGGGCTGCTCCTGGAATAGTCTCGATGGAGAACTCAATCATCCTTACAGGTGGCAGTCCTGCGATCTCAGCAAACACCTCCGGGAATTCATCCCACACCCGGTACCTTCTGCTTCTGAACCTCCGAAGAAGTAATCTGAGACTTTCCCTTGGTGGTCTTCACTTCTCCACTAAACTGGAACTCTGGTTGAAGTGGAATTCTAAACTTGATCTTCTTCTCCCTACAATCAATCACAGCATAGTACTGACTGAGCCAGGTCATGCCTAAGATCACGTCGTACCCTTTGGTGTCTAGTACGAGCATATCTATGGCTAAGACCTTATCACATAGTTCTACTGGACAGTCAGTACAAACTCGGGAAGATATAACTACTCCATTCCCTGTACTTATCTCCCAATTGTGGTCTAAAACCTTAACAGGTATTGAATGTAAAGCCACAAATTTATCTGAGATGTAACAGTGGGATGCACCCGAAGAAAATAAATAAAGCGAGAACAGGCTTGCATGAACTCTGATGTTACCTGTAATCACCTCCTCTGAAGCCTCAGCCTCTGCTTCCGTCAAGTTGTAAGCCTGACCTCTGCCACGCCCTGTTGACGTCCTACCTCCTCTCTGTACTGGGCGAATGACATGCTGTGGAGGAAGGGGTGCTCTCCTCATCACCGGTCCCTGGCTTCTCTGCCCAAGTGGCCCTGGTACTGCCCGCTGTCCACTCGGTCCTGGAAGTAATGGCAAGGTCTGGTTGGCTATCTCCAATCTCCTGTGTGGACAAGCCCCTATAGAATGATCTCTGGAACCACATATCAGCACCACCCATTTGCTCTACGGCAATTTGCTCGAGTGTGTCCTGGTTTCAGACAGAAGTTGCAGAAGGTAGATGGTTGGGCTGTCTGGTAAGGAGCCGGTCTGAAAGGTTGCCTCTGAATCTTCGCTGCTCTAAAAGGGGCCCCTCTTCCCATGGGTACAAACGGCCTCTTCATGGCCTGGTTCTCTTGCTTCCTCTGTAACACCCGCTCTACCTCTCGAGCGACGGTGAGAACCTCAGAATAGGTCTTCATCTGTTGAGACATCAAGAAGGCCTGTAAGTCCAACTGCAGGCCCTGCTGAAACCTGCTTGCTCTCTTTCTCTTCGTCCGTCACCATATATGGCGCGAAGCGGCTCAATCTGAGAAACTCCGCGGCATACTCGTCCACGGACTTGTTTCCCTGCTGGAGTCTGATGAATTGCTCCTCCATATCTTTCTGCGCTGTAGCAGGGAAAAAGCGGCTGTAGAAACTCTTGGAGAACGTATCCAAGAGATAGGTCTCTCCAAGCGGGCCTCCTCTGCAAGCCACCAAGTCCGAGCTATGTCTTAAGCTGAATCTTGGCGACTTCAACCTGGTTCTCCTTCGGGACACGGGCTGCATTTAGTAGGTCTGTCGTGTCCGTCAACCATTGCTGCCGCCTCCAATGGTTTCTCGCTCCCCGTGAATATAGCAGCAGGCTGTAGTCTTCTGAAGTCCGATACATTCCGGGCTTCTGTTCCTTCGGGGCTGCTAACTCTTGTCTAAGGAGCTCGGTCTGCTGCTGCTGATTTTCCATCTGCTGTTGTTGGTTTTCCACCATAGTCTGAATGATTCTCAGGACATCAGCATTCTCTCCTCCTACGGGTCCATTGGGCACCTGCCCGATGTTGTTACGACCCGATCGTCTCTCCATACCGTATGATAACTGGAATTGGAAACAATTGAAAGGAGTTTAGGATACGAAGGAATTGATCAATGAAGGAAGCAAGAAGGACTCTATAACTTTGTACATTGTAGTTGGCATAAGCAATTACTAGAATTTGCCACTTGATTGTACTTTAGGTTTGAGAGCCTAGGCTCTGATACCAACCTGTAACGCCCCGATTTCACGGATACGGGGACGTCACTGCGACGATATACGTAGGTCAGAAGAAGCCCCCACGTATATACGCTAAGCATAAAAGTACAATAAGGAAACAGAGTACAACACAAAGCGTGGTGTATTCATAGGCCAATTTACAAGATACAAGTACAAAGTTATACAAATTATGATAAAGTAATACACTTTACAAGTGTTATTTATCATATCCAAGTCCAAAAGGATATATACAAACATATACACAAGATGCTCACGTAAGAGATGGAGACTCGTGAGCCAAAAAGAGGAGTACGGCACGAGGGAACTAGAGCTGGTCAGCCTGCTCACTGAAGTATGCCTGATCTTCCGTGGAAGGATCCACTTCGTTCCAGGTCTCGGAATCTGAATATGCAAATCCAAGGAATCAAGACATATAAAAATAGATAGCTGCAGCCAAGTGGCTAAGGGACGAGTACAAGTAAGATGGGACTATACAAGTATATCAACTAACAGATATGAAAAGCATGAATAGATAAAGTCGTATAATAGATCTACAATAACATTTTATTATTATTACTTGTCTTACTGTGATATCTAACTATGTGGACCCAGCGTCCCAGAGCACATAGGTCCATATCCCAATAAAGCAAGGGGGTATTGGAAATCAGCGGTTGTATCGACGAACTATGTTTACAGTGGACCCCCGTACATACCCGGGATAACGGCCATTGATTGTTCCGTTGCTTGGTGACGGAAGCCAGCCGCTAGGCTCAACTGGAGGGACTTATGTATGCCCTTTTCATGATGGTACCAGAAATAAAGGGAGCAAGCACTCCCCTCGGTCCCCTGGAGGCCCACAGGTTAGACCGGAACATGGGTTGCACAAAACACTCCTAAAAGCCACTGTAAACACGAACACATCGATATCCGCATGTCTTCCCCCGGACCCAATGTAAATTGGTCTATTTTATACAAAAGTCGAGTCTATCATGCTTGATGTAAGTGATGGCATGATAAGGTGGAGATGTATATATTAATTAACAAGTCCTAACATGAAAATACATGGTAACAAGTCATGGAGTATAAGTGGTGAGATCCAACGAGTAATATGTCATGAGGTATCGATTATGAAGCATAAACATGAACAAAGTATCACATGCATAGAGGTTAAAGTCCAAAATCAGAAAAGGAACAACTAAGTTAAATAGTCAGAATTAGTCGACTAGGTGGGGAGATTAGTCGAAATAAGGTCTTCAGTCGACTAATAGTCCGCAGGAGGTCGACTAAAGTGGTTTTCCAGAGAGTTTGGTAGTCGACTTGGGTTGGAAGGGTAGTCGACTTGGTGAACTATAAGTCGACTAACGTACGGTCGTACGCAAGTCGACTAATCTGTGATATAAAAAGTTAGGATTAATTTCCGGGACATGTTAGTCGACTAGGGTACTATGCATAGTCGACTAGAGGTCTCTGGTCGACTAATAATTTGGGATAAGTCGACTAGAGCCGAGAGTTGGTAATTTTTTGGTTCAAGGAAAATTAGTCGACTAGGGGTCAAAATGTAGTCGACTAGGGGGGTCTAGTCGACTGGTAAAAATGGGTTAGTCGACTAAAACTGTGAAAATCAGAAAAGCTACGTTTCAACTAAAGTGGTTAGTCGACTAGTCTCTAGGTCAAGTCGACTAATCTGGAGAAAACAGAAAACAGAACAGAATTTCAGATGGTTGTTTGTTGGCCTAAAAATGGGATTTTTATGACACAAAGTGTATATGAATGATCTTCACATGTACACAAAGAAGTGATGATCTAGTCTTGGTGAGTAAAAATACTCACAAGGAAAGGTTATTTGAAGGTTCTACGAGTCTTGAAGGATCGTTTGCCGACGATGTCACCAACTAGGTCTTTGGCGATACCTCCGACGAAGTGAGATGCGATCCAAAACCAAGAGTGTGGTAGCTTGAGAAGAAGATGGTGAAGGCTTTGAGGTGGTTGGGAGTTAGGATTGAGATGGAGAAGTGAAAAAAAGAGAAAAGAATTGTAAAGGAAAGTTTATATAGGATTTGATTTTTGTAAAGGGGATGAAATTTAAAGAATTGGAGAGGGGTTTTGTGCAAATAGGGGAGGATGGGGTTGTCTCCCTTGGCCAATGGTGGCCGGCCATGGAGATGACGAGTTAATGAAGGCATTAATGAGGAAGCGGGTGGATTTTTAGATATTTTGGAGGAGAAGATATTTTGGGAAGTTGGTGGAAGGAAAGAAGGAAAGAAAAAGGAAAAAGAAAAAGGAAAAGAATTTGTAAAAGAAAAGATATTTCTTAATTTTGAAAAATGAAAATATGATGAAAACACTGATTCCGGGTTTTAAATCGAGAATGCGGAAAACATTTCGGAAAATACCGAAATCGTCCGAAATTCAAGTATCTCGGAACGACTCGTAATTTTTACCAAAAATCAAGAATAATATAAGAAGACGTATAGTGAAATCCGTGAAGAAAATACTTTATAGTTTTGGAACTAAAATTCCCGGAATCAGTTAACTACCGACTCCGTTGGAATTTTCATAAATTATATAAATTCTAAAAAAAAAAAAGTATTTAGATAAGAAATGTGTCATTCTAAGAAATAATGTCTAAAAGATTCTCTTGAAATTCCTAACTGTTTGGGAATTAAAATTCCAGGAATCGATCAGCGATACTGGTCGACACCGGTTTTGAAGAAATTCATTTTAATTCTAGAAAATTCCAGAAATTCAACTAAAAATCTAATATATTAGAAAATGATATTTGAAATTGAAATTGGTCAAATACGGGAAGTAAATCGAAAAATACACGATCGAAATCAGAATACGCAACTTAGTACGTATTTCGGAAACGGGGTATTACATGATCGCTCCTGGTTTAAATCCTATCAGGAACAACGTGGAGGAAGCGTGAGGCAGGACCTGGCAGATGACTCCACTAGAGAGATAAAGGGAACTGGACGTATTGATCTCAGAATGACCTCAGGGAAAATTCTGACTCTTCAAGGCGTCCTGCATGTACCTACACTTCGGAGAAATCTGATCAGCGAGTCTTCACTTCTTAGAGCTGGCTATAGGATTGTCAAGGAATCCAATAAATTTGTAATCTCCAAGTCTAATATCTTCATTGGAAAAAGCTTTGTTTGTGATGGTCTTTTCGTCTCAATGTAATAAATTCTTCTGATAATAAAATTTCAATTCCTGTTGCTTTGAACATTGAGTCCTGTGATATTGGCATTGAAGACTTGGACATGCAACTTCAACTCTATCAAGAAAATGATTAACTTGAACCTTATTCCTAAAACCTCTTTTGATACAATTCTAAATGTGAAATATGTGTTCAAGGCACATGTCCAGAACACCTTTTCACTCCATCACAAGAAATTCTGAACCCCTCAAACTTATTCACAGTGATGTGTGTGACTCGAACAGAGTTCTCACCCGAGGCGGGGTAGAAGATACTTGTGACATTCATTGATGACTACTCAAATTCTGTCACACCTATCTATTAAATCCAGGATGAGTCCTCGATTGGTTTAAGGTGTATAAAGCCGAAGCTGAGAACCAACGTGAGAAAAAGAAGATCAAAATTCTACGATGATCTGATTGGGGGGGGAGTACCTCCCAAAGATATGACAGAATTCTGCCAAGAACATGGCATTATTCATGAGGGTAACTGCTCCCTACACACCCCAATCCACGGTGTAGCTGAAAGGAAAAACAGAACACTGATGGACATGGTGAACTTGCATGTTACTCAGCTCAGGTGACACTGAAAATCTTTGGGGTGAAGCTCTCCTTTCTGCCTGTTTTTATTCTCAATAGGGTTCCCCAAAGAGACTCCGACGTTACTCCATATGAACGTTGGAAAGGGAGAACTCCTAACATTCAATTCTTCAAGGTTTGGGGTTGCCTGGCTAAGTTTCAATACCGGAACCGAAGAAAAGGAAAATCGGCCCCAAGACTGTTGATGCTATCTTTATCGGGGTATGCACTAGATAGTAATGTTAACCGATTTCTAGTGGTTAACTCTGAGATCAGTGAAATATCCACACAACACCATCATTGAAGCTAGGGATGCTGTTTACTTTGAAAACATCTTTCTTTCAAGTCTAGAATCCCTAATGATCTTCTTGCACTCCTTCTACCTCTGATATCCTTCTCTAGTTCTGCTCCTGTAACTGATTCTGAACCTAGAAGGAGCAAAAGAACAAGAACTCTTACATCTTCGGTGAGGACTTCTTCACCTATCTTGTAGAAGGTGATCCTAACTCTTTCAAGGAAGCAATGGACTCTTCTGAATCTCCTTTCTGGAAAGAAGCCATTGACAGTGAGATCAAGTCCATAATGGAGAATAACACTTGGATTCTCACTGACCTTCCTCCAGGATGCAAACCTGTAGGTTGTAAATGGATCTTCGAAGAAGAAACTCCGACCTGATGGCACTGTCGACAAATATAAAGCAAGATTAGTTGCCAAGGGTTTCACCCAACAAAAGGGTATTGACTTCTTTGACACATATTCTCCTGTTGCCAGGATCTCCTCTATCAGAATCCTTCTAGCACTTGCATCAATTCATAACATGTTCCATTCACCAAATGGATGTCAAGACTGCTTTCCTGAATGGCGATTGAAGAAGAACTCTATGGACCAACCAGAAGGATTCATTACCAAGGGACAAGAAAACAAAGTGTGCAAACTTGTGAAGTCATTGTATGGACTTAAAAAGCACCCAAACAATGGCAATCAAAAGTTTAACAAAGTTATTGCACAATTTGGATTCATTATCCATGAACATGACAAGTGCATATATTCTAAGAACTTTGGCAATGAGTATATTATCCTTTGTCTATATGTAGATGATATTCTTATCCTTGGAACTTCTCTTGATGCAATCCAAAGAGTAAAGGATTATCTTTCCCAAAACTTTGATATGAAGGATCTAGGTCCCTGCTGATATGATATTGGGAATGAAAATATCCAAACCTCTAATGGAATTTCCTTAAGTCTAGCTCATAGCATTGAAGAATGCTTCATAAATTTGATTTTTATAACTCTAAACCTATTTCTACACCCATGATTCTTCAATTGCTTTGAAAAAGGAATATGGGTGAGCCTGTGTCTCAATGGAATACTCTCAATTAATAGGTTCACTTCTCTACATTCCCAACAGGACAAGGCCTGACATCTCTTATGCTGTAGGTAGATTGAGTAGATATACTAGTAACCCCAGTAGAGAACACTGGACTGCACTAGAGAGAGTTTTCAGATATCTTAGAGGCACAATTGGCTATTGTCTACTTACACTGGATATCCTGATGTTATGGAAGGTTATAGTGATGCAAACTGGGTCACTGAT